>BPLR01011842.1:0-41700 GCA_021605095.1 Caerostris extrusa | reverse complement strand
CTGATAGTAGAGCTCAATACAGTATTTGAAAGATTGGCCAAGCATCCTGAACAAGTGGGGCAGGATATAGTTTCTAAACTAGTTTTTTGGATCAAATCGGATCGGTGTGCTTGCCAGTGGATTCTCTCCCATGTGGGCATCTACGGAAATGAAATTGCTGATTGATCTGTCTCGCTGGGGAGGTTGCGGACTTCCCAAAGCTTCTTCTTCCAATCTATTAGCTTCAGAGGTTTCATTCCATGACTTTTAGCCAGAGTGAATACCTCTTGGAGGTATTCACTGCACTCTGCACCACTCACTATTCATGCACTCTGTTGACCTTACTCCCGCTGCACAGAATTTTTCTTTGAGACTTTTAAAGTACCTGATGTTTGGATTCCTGACTGATAGTAAGAGCTCAATACAGTATTTGAAAGATTGGCCAAGGTCCTGACAAATTGGGGCAGCATATAGTTTCTAAACTAGCTGTTTTGGATCAAATCGGATCGGTGTGCTTGCAGTGGATTCTCTCCCCATCATCCTAAGGAAATGAACTTGCTGGATCTGCTCTCGCTAGGGAAGGTTGCGGACTTCCCAAAGCTTCTTCTTCCAATCTGTTAGCTACAGAGGTTCATTCCATGACTTTAGCCAGAGTGAATACCTCTTGGGGTCGCCACCAATTCATGCATGTTACGCCGCTAAATATCCTGGTATGTTCTTGCAGTGCTCCTGTCCTAGATTACTGCTCAAACGGCTTTAACTAGACTAAGGACTGGCCACAGTAAGAGTTTGACCTTCAATGGAGACGAGAAGACATATACCCTTTGTCATTGTTCGGCCATCGCGTCTCCCTCTCATCTCATCGATTGTATTGGTGCCTCTGTGAGGCAACTGTTGAATGAGGAGGAGGACAGTTTACGATCTATTGATGCAGCATGATCTACTGGACTTGGTTTAGGATTCTAAATCAAGGGGATAAGCAACAACAACAACAAGATGAATTTTCTCAATACAACACCAGCAAAACAGCCAAGATTCGTATCTCAATAAGCTTTTCACTTTTTCGAACTCTTCCATAAGCAGAAATAAGCTTCAAAACCAATTTGCTGTCTTTAAAGCAATGGCATCATCAAAAACACAACCTCCAAGAAAATATTTATACAATTTAATACAGCTTTTGAGTCACCCAAGCATCTCACTGCTCAACACGTTGACATACTATGACTAGAATGAAATCATGTCAAATACCAAGAAAATTATAAACACTCACAGAAAAAAACACAAAATTGAGGGAAAATAATAATAAAATATTTAAATATTCTTTTTGATTAAAAAACAACGTCCGAATTTCTCACTTTTTATTTAAAAACTTGTTTTAAGAAAAAATTCAAAGTTGCATTTCGGAAAAAAAAAAAAACTACTAAAGACGTGAGTGGCAATGTTATGATTTAATTAAAGGGGTAAATTTGAACCAACTACAACGCAAGCTCTGCTTAAAAATTTTTGTGTATCTTCTTTTTCAGTCTTAAGACGGAAGAAAGGCCTCGATCCGGCGGGAAAAAATAAAATATTCCTCAAAGTGGTCCCAGAACATAATAAAGGAAAAGCTGCGGTAGCCGAAGCACTGGCTTGTAATGCATAAAATTCCGAAGAAAGAAATTTTGAAAGCAACCTCCGACTTTTTCGCTTGAAACCTCTGCAAGTGGCAGCCATCCGTAGAGATAAGGGAACATACATTCTTAGAAAGAAAAAAGAAAAGAGTAAAAATAGTTGTAAAAGAATGAAAAAAAAGGATATCGAATACGGGTTTCATTTTTGTCCAACGCATCTTAGTCAGCTCCTCAGCAATCCTCTCTTTTCTTTTTTTTCTTTCCTTTTCTTTGAGGTCTTTCTGGTAAAAAAGTCCGAAAAGAAAAGTCGATTATCTGGACCGTTGGGGAAGCAAAAATGATAACATTAAAAAGTCGGACTTATGCTCTGTAAATGACTACATGTTACTCTGAGAGGAGAAGGAAGATGAACTGAGTCCAGGTGAATCGTTGGACATGACTGTTGAATTAAATGTTAATTAATTGTTCCGTCTCATTAGATGGGGAAGGTTACATGTCTCCTCCCAAGGATGAACTTTCAGTAAGAGGTTTCGAACATCGACTAGCGCACCATCGCACTTCTGGAAGGAAAGATCTCATGACGCAAAAGCCTTCAGGTGATGGAAGAATACCGAACATGACTGAATTGGAAAGGAGGCGGGGCGATGCGTGGGTGTAGGAAGTTTGGAATCGTTAGTTACCCTGGGGGGCTGCAGGGTAAATGTAACGTCTCCAGTCGTCCTCACACCTTTCAGTTAAAAGTTGCTTTCTATTTTACTATATTTGTTTTATGATCTAATCAGTGAATGTGTGTTTCATTATTTATTTTATTTGACTTTCACCAATTTATGTCTTTATGCAAAATATACCAAGCATGTTAAAGTTGTTTGCGGAAAAATAAATTTATTAAATTTAATATAGATATCCACGTTAAAAAAAATGATGCCAAATTGTGTTACCTTGGCTGCTATCAGTATTTTGACCCACTATTTTCTGGTTTTTAGGCACAATACGAATGTAATAAAGGAATATGACACATTTTTGGGGGGACTTTTGGCCCCCAACATTCTTATTACATTATTATGACCCAACATTTATAATAAAAATATTTTTAATTAATTTTTATTTACTTATTCTTTGTACTATTGAAGGTTTGGTTTGGTTTATCTCTCTACGGTCATGTTGCGCACATGTGGGCTAAACAGACCGGAATCTCATTTAAAGTGGATTCCGAACCCCCTACAAACATCCATTGTAAGATGGGGACTCGAAACACGGTATCAAGTGCCAGAGCGTTAGCCACTTGGCTTGCTATTGAAGGATAGTCGAATGAAAATCCGAGGTTTTCACATAAATAGAAAACTGATGACGTGCAACTATCCTTTTTTGCATACCACAAATTGTACACAGATAGGGGATGGCGTGCATAAGTGACCATATTTTATTTATGTATACCACAAATAGTCCAATGTTCGGTGATGTCGAGCATAAGTAGCTATCATATCTTATTTATGCATATCACAAACAGCCTGCCCATAGGTGATGAAGGAAGTCTAATAAAAATTCTTAGGGGTCTCCATCTCGCAATTAATGTAGCACAGCAACAGTGATGTCATGGGTCACGAGTTGAGCTGTTTTATTTTTTATGCACTAGATTATTTAATAGAAGATAAAGTTTTATATATAATGCAATACTGCCAACTTAACATTCATATATAGTAATATATTTTATTTCCTTCATAGAAGATTTTTCGGACGAAGCATCTATGTAAATAAACCAAACTTCTATTTAAGTATTTAAATAATATAATATACATAATTAAATAAAATTCTAGTATAAAATTTAAACTAAATCTGTAATATAACTGGAAACCTATTTAATATTCACTCACTCTGTATTTTACACAAATTTCTAAAAGTTGCATTTTGAAAACTGATGAAAAACTACTAAAGGCAAGAGTTGCAACGCGATTTAATTAAAGGGTAAACAACCTACTGCAACGTGAAGCTCCGGCTTAAAAACTTCTGCGTCTTCTTCTTCTGTCTGAAGACGGAAGAAAGGGTTCTATCTAGCGGATTAAAATCCCAAAGCTTCCTCAAAGTGGTCCCCGGGAACATAATAGGGGAAAAGCTACAGTAGCCGAAGCACTGGCTTCTGTGATGCATAAAAGAAGAAGAAATTTTTAAAGCAACGTCCGACTTTTGGCTTAAAAACATCCAAATGCCATCCGTGGAGGTAAGGAACATACATTCTTTAAAAAAAAAGAAGAAAAAAAGTAAAAAATAGAATAAAAGAATGAAAAAAAGGGAGGATATCAGAATTCGGAGTTCCATTTTTATCCAACTTTTAACAAGCTCCTCAACAATCCTCTTTTCTTTTTTTTTTTCTTTCTTCCTTTTCTTTCTGGTAGAGGCAGTCCGAAGAAAGAAAATTCGATTATCCGGACCGGGAAGCAAAAATGATAATGTTAAAAAGATCGGACTCTAATCTGTCTTCTGAGAGGAGAAGGAAGAGAACCGAGTCCAGGTGAATCGTTGGAGATTCTTTCCATTAAATACTTAATTAATTGTTCCGTCTCATTAGACGGGGAAGAGGAAAAGTCCCTCCAGGGAAGCTTTCAGTAACAGGTTTCAAACATGGACGCGCACCATCGCACTTCTGAAAGGAAGATCTCATGAATGTCGTCAGGTGACGGAAGAATACCGACCGAATTGGAAAGGGGGTGGATGCGTGGGTGTGGGAAGTTTGGAATCGTTAGTTACCCTGGGGGCTAGAAATAGCGAACCTCTCCAGCCTTCCTCGCATCTATCAGTTAAAAGTTACTTTCTGTTTTAGATTTGTTTAGGATCTAATCAACAAATGTGTGTGCTTCATTATTTAATTAATTTATTTTCATCCGTTAACCCCTTATACAAAATATATCAATCATAAAGTAATTTGTGACAAAATAATTTTTAAATCTAGTGTCCTTTTCTGATTTGATTTCTGAAATTTTTTAAGCCAGGTTTTTTTATTCTTTTTATAGTTTGGGACCTGATGGCCGAGTGACTAGATGTCTCTCGGTGCCACAGGCTTCAGATTCGAGTCTCAAAGGAGCTATAGATGTTTGTAGTGCTTCGGAATTCCTTTTGAACCATAGGTTTTGGTCTCAAATGAATGTAGAGGCATGGAGTGTAGGGATGACAACACTACCTAGTAAAATGAATGCAGCATCTCCTGTCTCAAAATATGCCATTAGGCAGCCGGGTTTTTTCTCATCATGGGGCTGTTGCGCCAGAGAAAAGAAGAAATGCGACTTTTCAACTCTTATAGCGTTTACAAAATTTTATCTGAAATAAAATAAAACTCTAATATTTTTATCAGATATTTCTACGAAGAATGGTTTTATATCTCTTCAGTTTTTGGAAACAAGATGTTTCAAACGTTTTATTCTGATTGATTAAAACAAATTTGGATAAAACAAAGTAAAATAATATAAAATGAGAAATGATATAAAAAAAAAAAAAACTTAAATATACTTCAAGTTTTCAATTCAAAATAATCAAATTAAAAGAATAAATAAATAAATAAAATAAAATAAACGAAAAAAAAATAAATAGATAAAAATAAATAAATAAATAAAATAAATAAATAAATAAAAATAGTAAGGATCTTTTTATTAAATAAATAATAAAAAATGAAAATAGGAATACAAGCTTATTTTATGTAATGAATTAATTCTATATAATATCATTTGAAAATAGAGACTGATAAATATGAAAATCATTACAAAATAAATTGATCAAACTAATACAATACAAAACTGCATTTAGACAGTTTACACCATAATTCTTGATTAACATTGACGATTATATTTAATGCTGATGATTTTGTTTATCTATGTTAGATTTAATAGAAGAATGGAAATAAAAAAGAACAGGTATTATCGTTCTTTTTCAATACATAGATTAACGATTTTCAAGGTTTTTACAGCGAAGCCCACATAATTTATTAAAAATAATCTTTAGAACTCTATTGTTAATAACTTTTTGTAGTCCACACTTGTGTAGTACAGGGATCTTCTATAAGATCTTTTACAATTAAAAAGTTGATCCTGCTTAATCTCCCCTAGATATAGCGACAATGGTTCGAACCTCCCATTCCTCTCGCTAGAGATCGGATCAATTCATTATAGTCTTCGGGGAAGAAGGGTTAATACCTCGTGAAATCCTCTCTGAAATCCTGGCCTTGTTATGAGTGACAGAGAGTGGACAGAGAGCCATTTGCACGAGAGCTTGTCTGGAGTTAGGCCTAATCGCTCAAGAATTAGAAGTTTTAATTGTTTTTCTATAAAATACGAACAATTTAAAAATTTATGTCAAATTTTCAAGTTATTTTATTTTTATTGCGGCCTACTCATGATCAATAATAATGTGAGCTGCTAGTGACCAAAAAGAATTCAAGTTTGATTATAGCAATCCCGACAACTAATACTAATATAAGCTTTTTTTTTCTAATGCAGCTGGTAATATTTACATAATACTTATCTTTATAACATTAGCAAGGACTGCATCTCTATTACTCATTTAGCAGTACCCAGGAGGCATGTGTGTAGCTTGAAGATATGCTACGGATGCGAAAAATACTAATCTCACCACTCTATACGATCACGATCACGATCAACGCTATACATAACTACGGTTTAAAGAGGATTCCGAACCATTAAAAGCATCCATGGCACCGCCGGACTCGAAACCGAAACACGTGGTACCGAGCGCCAAAACACTAGCCACTCAGTTACCAAGCCCTGCACGTTAATATAAACTTAAAAAGAATTATTAATCTCTGTATTCTCTCTAACAAGGCCAAAACGGCTAAGGGACTAGGGCTTTGGGAGTCGGAGGTTCCGGCTTCGAGTTACGGCGGCGCCATGGATGTTTGTAGGGGTTCAGAATTCACCCTTAAATTGTACATCCCGGTATATAATAGGACTGCTTGGCATAAAACTGACAGCCTCACCTCTTAAAAATGAAACATCTCGTCTCGAAATCTGCCAGTAGACAGATGGCTTTTAACCACCATACGGCATTGTTGTGCGAATGATGATGATGGAGTTCTCTAATAAAGTCTTAAATGCTATTACAATAATTTCCCGACCAGTTATCATATGGAAGACTGCAAAGCGTGCAAGTCAGATGTATTCAAATACTGCGATATAATAGAGGTAGAAGATAACTTCAGAGCAGTTTTAATTATAATAAAATAATTTTAATTGTTTAACAACTAAAAATTAAATTTATACAGTATCGAAATTAAAATGCTTCGCAGTTACCATTAAATTTTTCTTTTTAAAAATTGCTTTACGGCTCATCTGTCTGACTTCCTCAGTGGTATGACAGCCCCATGGTGGCCAAGGCAATCTACTGGCAGATTTCAAGAGGAAAGAATTTCTCTTTTTACGGCGTAAGATTGTCAGACCTACGTTCATCAGCCATATTAGACCGGGACGTATGATTTAAAGTGGATTCTAAGCACAACATACATCCATAGCACAGCCGAGGGGGGTAGGGGATATGTGGCATCGAGCGCCAGAGCACAAGTCACTCGGCAAACGATCCACCATAATAATAAGTAAATTATTTTACAAATACCATGTTGGCAACATTAAGAAGACTGATCCTCCAGTGAAAACATGATACTACGGTTAACTGAACAGCTAGCAGAACAACAATGTTTTTTACTAAAATTCATTTCGTGTTATCAGGATGAAAATGATGCATCAAATGATCGATTATCAGAATAAGAAAATTGTTTTAAAATATCATTTGCATTGACATTAAGAAACAACACAACATTAAGTTGGCGACATTGGCAACATTAAGACATTAAGAAACGACTCCATTAACATTAAGAAGGCGATCTCCAGTTAGAACAGACACTGAAAACTACAGATGGTGAACATCCGGTAGAACAACAATATCTTTTTTTTTATAGAATTTATTTCTTTTCCTTCAGACTGAAAATGACGCACTGTTACAAATGTTGGATAACTAGTAGAACAACAATCACTTTCTTCACTATAATTCCTTTCCTTTTCAATCAAGATGAAATTGAAGCACCAAAAGGTCTACCATCATCATAATAAAAATTATTTTTACAAACATCATGTTGGCAACATTAATAAAACTGATCCTTCAGTGGAAGCAGACACAGATAATGATATTATAATTAACTGTACAGCTTGTATAACAAATACTTTCTTCACTAGAATTCATTTCATTACATTCAGGCTTAAATTGAAGCACCAAATGGTTCAACCTCATAATAAGAAAAATATTTTTGCAAGCAACCTGTTGGCAACATTCAGACCTCCATTTAAAACAGACAAAAAAATGTTACTATAAATGTTTAACAATTGGTAGAACTACAATCACCTTCTTCTCTAGAATTCATTTCGTCTCATTCAAGCTGAGAATGATTCACCAAACGATCCACCATCATAATAAGTAAATTATGTTACAAACATCATGTTGGCAACATTAATCCTCCAGGGAAACAGACATACGATTGATGATATTACGATTAACAAAATGATATTACGATTAACAATATTAAGAAGACTGATACTTCAGTCAAAATAAACATTGAAAATGATATTACGATTAACTGAACAGCTGGCAAAACCATAATCACTTTCTTCAATAGAATTCATTATTTTCAATCAGGCTTGAAATGACTCATCATATTGACAACGTTCAGAAAACTCAGTTCAGACACAGAAAATGATGTTACAAAATACAAAACATTCGAATGAGCAACAGAAGAAACTCTCATGCATTATTCAGTCTATTAATCACCACACACAAAAAAAAGTTGACGCAGGGCACCGCGGCCATCTGTAAATCACTGCATTGGCGAGGAAGGGGAGGCCATCATTCTCGACCGGGGAAAGTAATGAGGGGGCCGTAATATGCGGATTAAACAAGCCCGACCTTCAGCCGTGTTTTATGAAGGGCCCCGCTAATGGAAGGGCGCACGCATAAATCTGGGCCCCTCCACCGCGTCGCCCTTCTCGACACGAATGTCCAGGGGCCGCTTGATTTAGGGGCCCTGCAGAGGAGGTATCATTTAGGCCCTCTTGGATGGCCCTCCTTTTGTCCCGGAATGTTCCTGAGGTTAACATTGAAAGAAAGCGACTGGAGCTATTGAGAGAAGCTAATGGAAAGGGAACAGATTTGTGGGTGACAAGTTGGACTACATATTAAAAAAAAAAAAAAAAACTTATGCATTGAAACGAATAGATACAACTTTTTGTTTACTTATGCAGTTTTTAGATCACCCTATAAAATGTATAATCTATTGTACGACAAATTTACTGAGCTTAAAGGTTTGGTTGGACGTGAATGGCCGTCTGACTAGTAGCGTTCTGGCGCTTGGTGCCACAGGTTTCGGGTTAAAATCTCGGCGGTGCCATGGGTGTTTGTAGTGGTTCGGAATTCACTTTAAGCCGTAGATCGCCGTCTAATATGAGTGTTGTTCGTAGGGCTGACACACCACTGCGTAGGCTGTCCACCAACGGTTGCTCCATCACAACAGAAGCTGTACCCTTTCGCTATACCCATGAGTCTACACGTGGCTCGTGGGTTTGGTGTAGATGTCTACCTAGACGGATAAAAACAACAAAACAGCGTTTGTTTTGTTGGTCTGCGGTCATTTTCTGCACGCTTTAGGCTAATTAAAGAGTTTACAGGGGTTTATTTACAACAGTTATATTGAAATGTGTCCAGTGAAATCTTGTTACTCAGACAAATTGCCGATACTGGTGCTATTGTATAGATTCATTGTTAAGCTTATCAAAAATTTATTTAGTAAAATTTCATTGAAATTGGACAGTGATTGTATTCAATAAAAATTCAAAAAATGGGAAAAGTTCTATTGAAAGAAACTATCAGAGTATTAAATTTGTAAATGGCAGGCTAGAAAAGATTTTAAGAAAATTTAGGTTAAAGATATATTAAAATGAAGAGATAGCAAATATGTCTATGAAACTTTTATATCATTCGGATTGAATAACCAACTATACAAAAATTGTATACATTTATTTACAGCACTTATAAGGGTTTATTTACAGAAGTTCTATTGAAATATGAGCAGTAATATCCTGTCACTGTATTTGCTGCTCATTCAATCTCACTAATACTGGTGTTATTGTATAGATTAATTGTTATGCTTATTAAAAAATATTTAGAAATTTTTTTATTGAAATTAGACAGTGATTGTATTTAATACAAATGCAAATAAAACGACAGTGTTATGAAAGAAACTAACACAGTATGAAATTTGTAAATGGCAGGCTAGAAAAGATTTTAAGAAAATTTAGGTTAAGGATACATTAAAATGAAGAGATAACAAATATGCCTATGTAACTGTTAGATTACTATGAATGTGTAACTTATTGTACGACAAATTGGATATATTTATTTACTGCTCTTACATTATTTACTAATAAAAAATATAGAAACTAATATAGAAACTAATTAAAAAGAAGAAATATATATGTGTGTAGAAATATGTATGTGTATCATATGGCGCAGAATATTGTCTGTTTTATAAATGTATATATATATATATATATATATATATATATATATATATATATATATACATATATACATAAAACAGACAATATTCTGCGCCATATGAAATATAATGGGTCATATATGTCTTTTCATCTTTACTAATTATATAGAAACACTTTATAATATCGTTATTTATTTATCAGTACTAGAAGCTAATGCAATATATATATATTATTGTATTAGTTTCTAGTACTGATAAATAAATAACGATATTATAAAGTGTTTCTACAGTTTCTAGTTTTAGTTGCGTTTTGAAACTCACGAAAAACTAATAATGGCAAGAGTTGCAACGCGATTTAATTAAAGGGTAAACAAACAACTGCAACGTAAAGCTCCGGCTTAAAAATTTTGTGTCTTCTTCTTCTATATGAAGACGGAAGAAAGGCCTCTATCCGGCGGCTGAAAATCCCATAAGCTT
Source organism: Caerostris extrusa (assembly GCA_021605095.1). Classification (NCBI taxonomy): domain Eukaryota; kingdom Metazoa; phylum Arthropoda; class Arachnida; order Araneae; family Araneidae; genus Caerostris; species Caerostris extrusa. The sequence goes on along the minus strand of BPLR01011842.1, from coordinate 31,095 downwards.
CCTCAAAGTGGTCCCCGGGAACATAATAAAGGAAAAGCTGCAGTAGCCAAAGCACTGGCTTGTAATGCATAAAAGAAGAAAGAAATTTTGAAAGCAACCTCCGACTTTTCGCTTAAAGCTTCTCCAAATGCCATCCGTAGAGGTTAGGAACATACATTTTTTTTTAAAAAGAAGAAAACAAAAAAGAAAATAGAATAAAAGAATGACGAAAAAAAAAAGGAGGATATCGAATACGGAGTTCCATTTTCTCCAACTTCTTAACGAGTTCCTCAACTTTTTCTTCGGTGGTGTTTCTTAGAGCGAGTCCGAAAGAAAAGGCGATTATCCGGACCGGGAAAGCAAAAGGATAATATTAAAAGTCGGACTCGCTCTGTCCTCTGAGAGAGAAAAGAGAACTGAGTCCCAGGTGAATCGATGGAGATTCGTTGAATTAAATACTTAATTAATTGTTCCGTCCATTAGATGGGAAGGAAAGTCCCTCCAGGGAAGCTTTGCAGTAAGAGGTTCCGAACATCGAAGCGCACCATCGCACTTCTGGAAATAAGATCTCATGAATGTTTTCAGGTGACGGAAGAATACTGACTGAATTGAAAAGAGGCGGGCGATGCGTGGGTGTGGAAGCTTGGAATCGTTAGTTACCCTGGGGCTGCAGGGTAAATAATAACGTCTCCAGTCGTCCTCACACCTTTCAGTTAAAAGTTGCTTTCTATTTTAGATTTGTTTAGATCTAATCAGTGAATGTGTGTGCTTCATTATTTACTTTCACCAGTTTATCCTTTATGCAAAATATACCAAGCATAAAGTTGTTTGTGGGAAAATAAATTTATTAAATTTAATGTAGATATCCACGTTAAAAATAAATGATGCCAAATTGTGTCGTACCTTGGCTGCTATCAATTATTTTGCACTATTTTCTGTTTTGAGGCACAGATACGAATGTAATAAAGGAATATGACATATTTTTTGGGGATTTTTTTAATTTCTTATTACACATTATGACAGCATTTATAATAAAAAATATTTTTAATTAATTTTTATTTACTTATTCTTTTGTACTATTGATTGTTTCTTTTTGTACTTTGTTTGGTTTATCGCTCTACGGTCATGTTGTTCACATGTGGGCTAAACAGACCGGGATCTACAGTTTAAAGTGGATTTCGAATCCCTACAAATATCCATTGTGAGACCGGGACTCGAACCTCGAGACACAGTATCGAGTTTTTCCATATTGAAGGATATTCGAATGAATATCTGAAAACTGACGTGCATAAGTATCCTTACATATGCATACCACAAATTGTACACAGATAGGATGGCGTCCATAAGTGACCATATTTTATTTATGTATACCACAAATAGTCCAATGTTCGGTGATGTCGAGCATAAGTAGCTATCATATCTATTTATGCATATCACAAACAGCCTGCCCATAGGTGACGAAGGAAGTCTAATAAAAATTCTTTGGGTCTCCATCTCGCAATTAATGTAGCACAGTAACAGTGATGTCATGGGTCACGAGTTGAGCTGTTTTATTCTATGCAGTAGATGATTTAATAGAAGATAAAAGTTTATATATAATGCAATACTGCCAACTTAACATTCATATATAGTAATATATTTTATTTCCTTCATAGAAGATTTTTCGGACGAGGCATCTATGTAAATAAACCAAACTTATATTTAGTATTTAAATTATATATACATAATTAAATAAAATTACTAGTATAAAATTTAAACTAAATCTGTAATATAACTGGAAACTTATTTAATATTCACTCACTCTGTATTTTACACAAATTTCTAAAGTTGCATTTTGAAAAACTGACGAAAAACAACTAAAGGCAAGAGTTGCAACGCGATTTAATTAAAGGGTAAATAACCTACTGCAACGTGAAGCTCCGGCTTAAAAACTTATGCGTCTTCTTCTTCTTCTGTCTGAAGACGGAAGAAAGGCATCTTTCTAGTGGACTAAAATCCCATAAGCTCCCTCAAAGTGGTCCCCGGGAACATAATAGGGGAAAGCTACAGTAGCCGAAGCACTGGCTTCTGTGATGCATAAAAGAAGAAAGAAATTTTGAAAGCAACCTCCGACTTTTCGCTCAAAGCTTCTCCAAATGCCGTCCGTAGAGGCAAGGAACGTATATTCTTTAGAAAAAAATGAAAAAGAAAAAAAAATAGAATAAAAGAATGAAAAAAAGGAGGATATCGATCGGTTATTTTTTCAACTTTTTAACAAGCTCCTCAACAATCCTCTCTTTCTTCTTTTTTCTTTCCTTTTTCTTTCGGTGGTCTTTCTGGTAGAGCGAGTCCGAGAGAAAAGACGATTATCCGGACCGGGAAGCAAAATGATGATATTAAAAGTCGGACTCGCTCTGTCTTCTGAGAGGAGAAGGAAGAGAACCGAGTCCAGGTGAATCGTTGGAGATTCGTTCAATTAAATCTCTTAATTAATTGTTCCGTCTCATTAGACGGAAGAAGGAAAAGTCCCCCTCAGGAAAGCTTTCCAGTGAGAGGTTTCGAACATGGACGCGCACCATCGCACTTCTGAAAGGAAGGTCTCATGAATGTCTTCAGGTGACGGAAGAATACCGACCGAATTGGAAGGGGGTGGATGCGTGGGTGTGGGAAGTTTGGAATCGTTAGTTTCCCTGGGGGCTAGAGGGTAAATAGCGAACATCTCCAGTCTTCCTCGCATCTATCAGTTAAAAGTTGCTTTATGTTTTAGATTTGTTTAGATCTAATCAACAAATGTGTGTGCTTCATTATTTAATTAATTTCTTTTCATCCGTTAACCCCTTTATACAAAATATATCAATCATAAAGTAATTTGTGAAAAATAAATTTTTAAATCTAGTGTAGTTTTCTGATTTGATTTCTGAAATTTTTAAGCCAGGTTTTTTATTCTTTTTTTATAGTTTGGGACCTGATGGCCGAGTGACTAGATCTTTGTCTCTCGGTCCCACAGGCTTCAGATTCGAGTCTCAAAGGAGCTATAGATGTTTGTAGTGCTTCGAATTCCTTTTGAACCATAGGTTTCGGTTTCATATGAATGTAGAGCCTTGGGTGTAGGGATGACAACACTACCCCTTAAAATGAAAGCAGCATCTCCTGTCTCAAAATCTGCCATTATTCAGCCGGTTTGGCTTCATCATAGAGCTGTTGCGCCAGTGAAAAGAAGAAATGCGACTTTTCAACTCTTATTGTTTTAAAAATTTTATCTGAAATAAAATAAAACTCTAATATCTTTATCAAATATTTCTAAGAAGAATGATTTTATATCTCTTCAGTTTTTGGAAACAAGATATTTCAAACGTATTATTCTGATTGATTAAAACAAATTTGGAAAAAACAAATAAAGTAAAATAATATAAAATGAGGAATGATATAAAAAAAAAAATAAACTTAAATATAAAAATATACTTTTCAATTCAAAAATAATCAAATGAAAAGGATAAATAAATAAATAAAATAAAATAAACGAATAAATAAATAAATAAAATAAATAAATAAAAATAAAATAAAATAAATAAAAAAATTAATAATGATCTTTTTTATTAAATAAATATCTAAAGATAGAAAATAGAAATACAAGCTTAATTTATGTAATGAATTAATTCTATATAATATCATTTGAAAATAGAGACTGATAAATATGAAAATTTATACAAAATATATTGATCAAACAATAACAAAATAAAACTGCATTTATACAGTTTACACCATAATTCTTGATTAACATTGACGATTATATTTAATGCTGATGATTTTGTTTATCTGTGTTAGATTTAATTGATGAATGGAAATAAAAAAGAACAGGTATTATCATTATTTTTCAATACATAGTTTAATGATTCTCAAGATTTACAGCGAAGCCCACATAATTTATTAAAAATAATCTTTATAACTTCTATTGTTAATAACTTTCGTAATCCACACTTGTGTAGTATCAGGGATCTTCTATAAGATCTTTTACAATTAAGAGTTGATCCTGCTTAATCACCCCTAGATAGAACGACAATGGTTCGTACCTCCAATTCCTCTCGCTGGAGATCCAGATCAATTCATTATGGTCTTCGGGGAAGAAGGGTTAATACCTCGTGAAATCCTTCCGAAATCCCAGACCATTTATGAGTGACAGAGAGTGGACAAAGAGCCATTTGCACGAGAGCATGTCTGTTGGAGTTGCCCCTAATCCTCCAGAATTAGAAATTTTAATTGTTTTGTATAAGAATGTGAGAAATTTCCAAATTTCAAAAATTTTCAATTTTTTTTATTTGGGAATACAACCGACTCATGACCTGTAATAAATTGCTCTGCTAGTGACTAAAAGGACTCAAGTTTGAATATAGCAATTCTAAAAACTAAAGCTAATGTAAAGTTTAATGAGAAAAAATCATTAATCTCTATGACAAGTTCCTGACGGCTGAGGATTAGCTCACTGGTGCTCTGTACCACAGGTTTTGGATTTGTGTCCCGGCGGTGATGTTTGTAGTGGGTCGGAAAAACTTTGAACCGTAGGTCTTGGTCTCACAGGATCGTAGAGCGTTGCGGGGTATTGTTACTCCACGTACTTATCTTCAAGCTACACGCACCTCCTGGGTAGTGCTAAGTGAGTAACGTCGGGGCAGCGCTTGCCTTAAGGCATCAAAGTCAACTGTCTAATAGTTTTTACCAGCTGAATTAGAGAAGAAAAATATATTAAGGTTATATGCACAGCTGATAGAACAACAATCACTTATTTTCACTACAATTCATTTCATTTCATTCATTCAGGCTGAAATAGCCCGCCAAACGATCCACCATCATAATAAGTAAATTATTTTGCAAACACCATGTTGGCAACATTAAGAAGACCCATCAAACAGTGCAAACAGACACAGAAAGTGGTATTACGAAATACAAAACATTCTGTGAGCTACAGAAGAAACTCTCATGCATTATTCAGTCTATTAATCACCACAGAAGAAAGTAGACGAAGGGCACCACGACCATCCGTAAATCACGGCATTGGCGAAGAAAGCGATGCCATAATTCTCAACCGGGAAAGTAATGAGGAGGGGCTGTAATATGCGGATTAACAAGCCCGACCTTCATCCGTGTTTTATGAAGAGCCCTAAATGGAAGGGCGCACGCATAAATCTGGTGCCCCTCCGCCGTGTCGCCCTTCTCGACACGAATGTCCAGGGGCCGCCTGATTTAGGTCCTGCAGAGGAGTACCATTTAGGCCCCTCTTTGATGGCCCTCCTTTTGTCCCGGAATGTTCCTGAGGTTAACATTGAAAGAAAGCGACTGGAGCTAATGGAAAGGGAACAGATTTGTGGGTGACAAGTTGGAATATATTTAAGAAAAATAAACTTAAGGATACATTGAAAGGAATCGATGCAACTTTTACTTTGTCTAAGCAGTTTTAGATCATCCTGAATATATAACCTATTTATGAGTGCGACAAATAGGATATATTTATTTACTGCACTTAATGGTTTGGTTGGATGTGAATGGCCGAGTGACTGGCGTTCTGGGTTGGTGCCACAGGCTTCTGGTTAGAGTCCCTATGGATGTTTGTCGATGCTATGGATGCCAGGGTTCGATATTCACTTTAAGATGTAGGTCTCAGTCTAAATATGACTGCTGGGTGTAGGATTGACAAACCTAACTCATAAAAAGTCAGCTTCATGGAGCCAAGACAGACTTCTACATACGGGTGCTCCATCACGACAGCTGCTGCCTTTTTCCCTTTAAAGATGAGTCCACACGACTTAGTGGGTTTGGTCTAGATGTCTACCACGTGGGATAAACAACAATAACAACTGGGTTTGTTTTGGTGTCGCTCTGCGGTCATTTTGAGCACACTTTGGACTAATTTTAGTACCTGAGGGCTTATTTACGACAGTTGTATTGAAATTTGTCTTATGACATTTGTCAATATATGTGCTGCTCAGTCAAATTGCCAATACTGGCGTTATTGTATAGATATATTGTTATGCTTATTAAAAGTTTATTTAGTAAATTTTTATTGAAATTGGACAGTGATAGTATTTAATAAAATTGTAGAAAAGGGAAAGGTTCTATTAAAAGACAGTAACAGAGTGTGAAATTTGTAGATGACAGGTTAGGAAAGATTATAAGAAAATTTAGGTTAAGGATACATTAAAAATGAAGAGATAACAAAGGTGTCTGTTCAACTTCACGTTATTCGGATTGTAAGATATTCTATTCAAAAATTGCAATTTTAATTGCAGTTGCTGTCAAATTACCTGAGGTACTGCATATCTCATTTTAATTGAAGGAATTCGCTGCTCTATTTCACTGGATATATTGAATTACCTCGTTTATAATTTTTTAAACATTTTTATTGAAATTTAACCAATGAAATAATCTCAATGAATGTTTATAAATCACAATGCAAATGTCATTGTTAATGCATACATTAATTTGTCTGCTTATTAAGGATTTGTTGATTAATTTGAATTCAGAAAATTATTATTAATCTTATTTTTCAACTACATTGAAACACTCATAAGTAGCTACAAATATTAATTTTTTTTATTGCAAAATATCAAAATTTAAAAGTCATTGTTCATCCTTTACATGACTAATATGTTTCTAAAAATTATTTTTCCTTTTAATTTGTAATTATAAAGTTCTCACCATGCTGCTGAAACATTTTATTTTGTATTGTGATTTAATGAAAAAAATACCAGAATTAATGTATAAACATGGCAGCCTGATGATTGAGTGACACCACTGACTTCAGGCTCGACTGCCGCGTATAGTGGTTCCAGAATCACCTTAAACCGTAGGCCCCGGTCTAATAGGACAGTAGAGTGTAGAGCATAATTCTAATAATCTTACCCTGAATAGTTAACATCATCGTATGTTTCGGAATCTGCCCGTATGCAGAAGGTTTTGGCCCACCAAGTGGCTGCCAAACCATTGAAATATATATAAATACACTGAAGTGACAAAAGTCATGGGATACCTCTTAATATTGTGTCGGCCCTCCTTTTTCGCCCGGCGAAGTGCAAGCAACTCGACGTGGCATGGACTCAACAAGTCGTTGGAAGTCTTCTGCAGGAATATTGAGCCATGCTGTCTCGATAGACGTCCATAATTGTGAAAGCGTTGATGGTGCAGGACTTTGGGCACGAACAGACATCTCGATGATGTCCCATAAATGCTCGATGCGATTCATGTCGGGCGATCTAGGTGGCCAGATCATCGTTTGAATTGTCCATAATGTTCTTCAAACCAATCGCGAACAGTTGTGGCCGGTGACATGGCGCATTGTCATCCATAAAATCCCATCGTTGTTTGGGTACATGAAGTACATGAATGGCTGCAAGTGATCTCCAAGTAGCTGAACATAAGCATTTCCAGTCAATGTTCGGTCCAGTCGCACAAGAGGACCAAGTCCATTCCATGAAAAACAGCCCACACCATTACGGAGCCACCACCAGCTTGAACAGTGTCTTGCTGACAGTTTGGGTCCATGGCTTCGTGGGGTCTGTGCCCCCTCGAACCCTACCATCAGCTCTTACCAACTGAAATCGTGACTCATCCGGACCAGGCCAAGGTTTTCCATTCATCTGAGGACCAACCGATATGCTCACGTGCCCACGAGAGTCGCTGCAAGCGATATCGTTCTGTCAGTAAGGGCACTCGAGTCAGTCTTCTGCTGGAATAGCCCAAGAAAGCCAAATGTTTCGCACAGTTCTTACAGACAAGTCCCTTGTACGTCCAACATTTATTTCTGTGGTTATTTGACGCAGTGTTGCTTGTCTGTTAGAATTTACGACTCTTTGCAGACGTCGCCGGTCTCAGTCGTTAAGTGCAGGCGGTCGACCACTGCGCTGTCCATGGTGGGATGTTATGCCTGAAATACTATACTCTCGGCACACTCTTGACACAGCGGATCTGGGAATGTTGAATTCCCTAACGATTTCTGAAATGGCATGACCCATGCGTCTAGCTCCAACTAACATTCCGCGTTGAAAGTCTGTTAATTCCGTCGTGCGGTCATCATCACGTCAAAGCCTCTTCACATGAATAACTTGAACAGAAATGAAAGCTCTGCGAAAGCACTGTGCATTTATACCTGTTCTACGCGATGCTACTGCCATCTGAAAATTTGCATATTGCTATCCATGACTTTTGTCACATCAGTGTATATTTCTTTAAAAGAGTCGAATTTTATAATATATTGATTAAATCTAAAGTTTCTTACAAATTAATAACTAATAATTTTGAAGCTCATCATAATTGCAGTTGTTTCATCAATATGAACTTCTATATTATTATTTTTTGTTAGTATTCCTTTATTTTATCTGTAGAAATACGTCGGCTCTCTTCTACCAATATATTTTCACTATTCTCGGTGAGCGCATTCCAGATTCAGAACCAATGTTACCATTCTATAAGTGCTAATAAAAAAAATTGTAAAATTTTACAATTTTCCACTAAAATAAAAAAATATTATGATTACTTACTAAAAATAAGTAAAATCATTTTTTCCTAGATATTACCATAATGTTGATTGAAACAATAACAGCGTTTGATAAAATCACACGTGGACAAATATTGAATATAGCTATATAGACAAATTCATTATAGAGAAATATTGAATATAGACAATATAGACAAATATTGAATATAGATATATAGACAAATTCATTATAAAGAAATATTGAATATAGACAATATAGACAAATATTGAATATAGGTATATAGTCAATATAGACAAATTTAATATAAAAGTACTGATTATAGATATATAGACAATATAGACTAATTCAATATAAACAATTTTGCATTTAACTATATAGATAATCTAAACAAGTATTGAATATAAGTATATAGATAATCTAAACAAGTGTTGAATATAAGTATATAGATAATCTAAACAAGTATTGAATATAGGTATATAAACGGATATTGAATATAGACAAATATTGAACATCTGATCTGATTGAACATTAGACATCATCAAAGATATTCCATGACTTACCTGCCATCATTAATTGGATTTGCATTCACCATCGACACCGACAAGTAGACACGCTTTTAAACACGCATCTATTTTGTATGGTCATTAAATTCTAATCCTTCAAAATGAGAGATCAACACCCACGCTATTCCATTCAAGTGAAAAGTAGAAATTAGGGTAAGGGCTTGGATAAATTTTTTCCGAATGTTTCATATTTTGTCTGTCAATAAAATGTGGGTCCTGGTAGGCGAGTGACTAGCGTTCTGGCATTCAATGCGGTTTAGGGTTCGAGTTCCGGTGGTACCATGGATGTTTGTAGGGGGGACACTTTGGTCGTAAGTCCCTATCCCAATCGCGTGGTGCATCCATTGCAGTTCCTATTTTGAGGATAGTGTGGACTTGAGGATGGATATTAATGTTTCGCATGATAATCATTTTCTAATTGGAGATCCATTGACGGTCATTGCCCGCTCGCTAATGTCAGATTGTTACCCTTAAAAGACCTCCTGGAAAGCAATGCGTATATGTTGTGCATACTTTGTTGTACATTAGTGAATCTTCTGTTCTGCTTATGAGCAGGACGAATAATTCACAGGCGGGCGATGAGGAAGAACTTTTTTTTTCCTGGACAATTTATAAAGGTAATTTTCTCACATCTTCATGTTGTAGGAAGAAAAGCCGGAAAACTCCTTAAAGGCAATATGACTGGTAATAAGATACTCTTTATACAGCATCATCACAATTGCCTTCAGTATCTCATTTCTGAAAGCAATAACAGCAACTAATGGACTCGAATATTGGATTAGCCTATATGACTGCTTTTCGGCCAGAGTTGACAACCTACCTTAAAAATAAATTAAAGGCATCTCATGTTTCGGAATCGGTCTGTAGGCAGACGGCCACGGCCCGCCATGGGCTGTTGCATCATTGAAGAAGAAAAACAAATTCATTCCAAATCAGTCTTCCTGTATTGTTTAATATTAAATCGCATTTAATCATTTTGGAATAGAGAAACCAAATGTGCCCCTACACAAATATTCAATTATATTTTACTTTACTTTTACCGGGCAGGTCGCCTTGTAACTAATTGAAATTACCAAAATGTGCATCCGAAAGGAATAGTTTTCATAATTTTATCACTGAAAACCTAATGTAACAATATGGCGCAGAATATTGTTTGTTATATATTTATATATATTATTACTTTCTAGTACTGATAAATAGATAACAATATTATAAAGTGGTTCTAGATAACTAGTAAAGATGAAGACAGACACATGGCCCATGAAATTTTTTACAAATTTCCCCATAAGGTTTGCTACTAGAATCCTAACATGCTCTCTAACAAATGGAGTTCTATCTGAAATTTTACGTTTATTGCGTAATGTATGTCAGTTGTTCATATGGCACAGAATATTGCTGGCTATATGTTTATACTGTTTTGTACTCGTGTGATCGTAAATAAATAATTATATAAAATGTTTCATTATAATTTTGAAATCTATAAGAAAAATAATAAAAATATGAAGAGGCATATATGACCCAAGAAGTTGATGATGGTTAATTTTAAAGAAATACATAATGATATATGATATATATATATATAGGTTAAAATTTAGTAAGTTTATACCTGTTTATCCTGTAAGTTTATATCCAAAACAATAATATCCAAAAATAACAAAAAAAATAATAATATCCAAAATATAAAAAAATAATAACATCCAAAAATAGTATAAAAATAATAATATCCAAAAATAATAAAAAATAATAACATCCAAAATAATAAAAAAATAATAGCATCCAAAATGATATAATGTAGTGTCCAAAATTTCTCATATGCCGCAGAATATTGCCTGTTATAGCTTTAAATTATATAGTAAAATTATTTGATAATTAAATTATTTGATAGTGAAATATAAAATAGTTTCTATATAATTTTTGAAATACATAAAATTTAATAAATGAAGATGCATATATGACTTAGGAAGTTTCCTCCTTAATGATGATGCCTTATTTTAAACAGATTAATCAGAATACAAAAATCATATTCTTTTTAATATCTGCTAATTCATAAGTGGTACTGGAAAGGTTATAAATGAATACTAGCGGATAAATGATGTTGAACTGATAAATGATGTTTTTTCTATTATTGTCTGACATAGTGATGGAGTGTCCATCTCTCTGGCTAATGGAGTTAACGCCTTGTCGTTCCTCTAACAAAATCACGACGCAAGTGGTAGAAGATCGACAGCCCTTGTAAAGATTATTTCAATAGCGGCATGCTGTCAGACAGTCAAACGTCGACAGCGAGCACTTTTCAGTTTTAAAGTCGAATCAGCCCCTCGCAACTCTCGTAATGGAATCCCGGCCAAATCCTTCTTTCTTTTTTTTCTTTCATTTATTCTTTCCCCTAGAATATCTAATATCTAATATAAGATGTTTATCTTGTATTAGTTTTTTTTTGCAATGTTCTTAGTAATTAAAATGAAGGAACATATATGATCCATGAAATTTTTACATATTTCCCTAAAAGGTTTATTAGTGAAACCTAACATGACATTTAAAATGTTTTATCTTAAATATTAGCGCTCTTGTGTAATGTATTTAACATTTTTTATTTGGAGCAGTATATTGTCTATAATATGTTTATGTTGTATTAGTTTCAGTATCATGGTAAATAAATAATAACATTATAAAAATATAGTTTGAAAATTATCCTTAAAAACTAAGAAATAAAATGAAGAGACGTATATGACTCACATGAAAAGTTTAACAGTTTCCCTTTTAATGATGATGTTTTTACTTTAAAAGATTCATAATCATATTTTTAAATTCCTGTAAAATCTTTCCATCACTCCATAAGTTTAAAGAGTTATAAATGAATACCAGTAGAGAACGGATAAATGATATTTTGTCTGTTTATTGACGTGCTGACATAGTGATAGAGTGTCCATCTTCGCATTAATAAGTTAACGCCTTGGCAGAAAGCTCACTCTAACAACATCACGACGTGAGTGGTAAGAAGATCGACGGCACCCCTGCAGGAATTAATCGCGGCATGCTGTCGAACCTCAAACGTCACAGCGGCACTTTTCATCCGTTTAAAGTCGAATCGAACCCCTTGCAAATCTCGTGGTGATGGAACTCGGCCAAATCCTTCTTTTTTCTTTCATTTTATTCTATTCCCTTCTTTGTGCTGAAATTCAGTTCCTTTTGAAGATTTCTGTGCAGGTCATAGCATAATTCGTAGAGTCACTTCCCAAATCAAGAGTGAAGCCTGGTTCTGGCCCTTCTTTTTATTTTTAAGGGGTGGGCATCGGTGCTTAGTCAGACGCCAGTCTTCCAGCTCCCTTTCAGCAAAGGGGACCCCGGAATAAAATTGCGAAAAATTCCGCCATTCGATTGCCAATTTGGCGAAAATTGCATCCACCTATTTCGGCTACCGGTAGGGCAAAAAAGAGAATGCATATGAAGAAGGCGGTGAGAAAAAAGAGCCAGTTCGTCAGGTCCTAATCACGAGTCTCTATAGGTGAACTGTGACTAAAAATGCTGATGAGAAGACATTCACTTATCTGTTGCCATGGTGACCGGGATTTAATGCTTTGGGTGCAGAAACTGTTGCTGTGGGGATTGGGAGAATCGGACTTCGACGAATCTTTCCTACTGGTCTCTTTCTGTCCACCATTGTGGTCCACTCCAGTTTCATGATGTGGTCAATAATGGATTCAAAGATTATTAAAAATTCGTTTTTAGGGGTTAATCTCTTCAAAGTTTCTGATAAACTATGAAACTGAAAAACTAAAATAAAAGAATTCTTCATATTATTTTTGATTACTTGATATGGAAGATATGGAAGTTTGAAAAGCTGAAAAATGATTGAATGATAAAGACATGTACTAATTTCAGAGCAAGTCAATGATGGCCTGTACTTTTAAGTAACGAAGAGCCTGATTGTAAATTGGCTAGCCGCTCTAGCCGTTGGCACCACAGGTGTTAGTTTTCGAATCTTGGTGGTAGCATGGATGTTTGTGAGTGGTTCAAGAATCCAAGTTAAACTGCAGGTCCCGGTCTAACGAGTCTAAAGTGTGCACAGGATGACTGTAGAGCGACTTACCAAACCCTAATAAAGGAATTTTATCCTAAGTCTTGCGTTTATTATGTACGTATTCAAAAATTTTTCATATAGCCCAGAATATTGACTGTTATATATTTATGTTTTATTAGTTTCGTTAATTTCGTTGAATTAGTTTCGTTAAATAATAATATAATAAAATGTTTCTATATTACCAATAAAAAATGAAGAGACATGTATGACCCATAAAATTCCACAAATTACTGACGTAAATTTTAATAAAGCCAAAAATCTAATATGAACCTTATAAATGTAGTTTTTATACTAAATTTTGTAAATCATTATGTAATGTATTCAAAAACTTTTTTATATGGCGCAGAATATTGTCTATATTATATTCTGGTTTCTGATGCTGGTAAATTAATAAAAAAATATTATAAAGTTGTTGAATATAATTTTAAAAATACATAAAAACTAATAAACAATGAAAAAGCATATATGAACACACGAAATTTTACAGTTTTCCCCAATAATGATGATGCTTTATTTTTTAAATAAATGCATGTAATTTTCTTTTTGTAATTTTTATATGGCCCAAAATATTGTCTTTTATATGTTTATATTATATTAATTTCTTTTCTTAAAGTAAGTAAATAATAATATTATATAGTGACTCTATATAATTTTAAAATCCATAAAAACTAATAAAAAATGAAAAGGCATATATGGCCCATCAAATTCCTACGAAGTGGAACTGAGAGGGTTATAAATGAATACCAGCACAGAAGGGATAAATGATGTTTTTCTGTTATTGTGTGACACAGTGATTGACTGCCCATCTTCGAGGCTATAAGTTAACGCCTTGTCGCTGCTCTAACAAAATCAAGACGCGAGTGGTAGAAGATCGACAGCCCCCTGCAAAAGATTAATCGTGGCATGCTGTCAGACAGTCAAACGTCGACAGCGAGTCCTTTTCATCCGTTTTAAAGTCGAATCAGCCTTGCAACTCTCGTGATGGAACTCGGCCAAATCCTTCTTTTTCTTTTTTATTTTTTATTCTATTCCCTTCTTCAAAGTAACAAATTCTGTTCCTTTTTTGAAGATCTCGGTGCGAGTTCGCCTGCATTTGTAAGTCACTTCACAAATCAAGAGTGAAGCCTGGTTCTGGAGTCCCTTCTTTTTTAAATTTTTTTAAGGTGGGCGTCGATGCTTATCAGACACTAATCTTCCGCTCCTTTCAGCAAGGGGTCCCCGGAATAAATTCAAAAATTCCGCCATTCGATTGCCAATGGCGAAAATGCGTCCACCTATTTCGGCTACCGGTAGGGCATCAAAAGAGGAATGCATGAAAGGCAGTGGAGAAAAAAAAAAAAAAGCCAGTTGCGTGGTTTAATCACGAGTCTCTATAGATGAACTTTGATAAATGCTGATGAACATTTACGCTGATCTGTTTCCATGGTGACCGGAATTCATGCTTTGATTGCAGAAACCGTTGCTATCGATGGAGCAATTGACGAACTTTCGACGAATCCTTCCTACCGGTCTTTCTCTCTGTCCACCATTGTGGTCCACGCAGCTTTTCTTGAAGTGGTCAATAATGGATTCAAAGATTTTTTTATAACTTAGTTTTTAATCGTTAATTTTTCAAAGATATTGAATAAATATGAGTAAGTTTATTATTATTGAAAACTCATCAGTGGGAGAATTATCGACTCAGAAATGTTTTTAAGAAATAAAGAATTCTTCGTATAATTTTGGTTTTTTTTATTCTTAATGCATCTAGCTATAGAGAAAATATTTGTACCATCTCGCACCGCTATTACTCATTTAGCACCTCACCCAGGGGCACGTGAACAGAAACCTATGTGGTCCCAAAGGAAGAGGAAAAGGTATGCTATGATGGAACACCCACGCAAGGCCCAAGTCGGCAACTTCGTGACGCTATTTTTACTGGGTAAAGGTGCGTTGCCACATCACACGCTCTATAGTCATATTAGACTGGGACCTACGGCTTATAGTGGATTTCAAACTACAAACACAACGCCGGACTCGAATCAGGGCCTGCCAGCTGGCACAAAACGCCAGAGTGCTAGTAACTCGGCCATTCAGGCCCCATATTGTCTGCTATATATTTATATTACGTTAGTTTCTTGTGAAGGTTAATTTAAATAACAATATTATAAAGTGTTTAAATATAACTAATATAAATAAACATATTTGACCTTGAAATTTTACAAAATTTCTCAATTAAGTTTATTATGTGGCAAGCAGCATACCATCTAACAAATGGAGTTTTATTCATCCATTTTACTTCATTGGTCTTAATGTATTCTACCCATTGTGCCATATAGCACAGAACATACATTTACCACATGTTTTATGATGTCTGCATATGTTTATGTTGTATTAGTTTCTGTATGATGGTAAATAAATAATAACATTATAAAATATAGTTTGAAAGTCATCCTTAAAAACTAAGAAATAAATGAAGAGGCGGCATATGACTCATGAAGTTTTACAGTTTCCCTTTAATGATGGATATTTTACTTTAAAAAGATTCATAATCATATTTTTTAAAATTCCTGTAAATCTTCCATCACTCCATAAAGTGGTATTGAACTTAAATGAATACCAGTAGAGAACGGATAAATGATATTTTGTCTGTTACTGTCTGACATAGTGATGGAGTGTCCATCTCCGCATTAATAAATTAACGCCTTGTCGTTCACTCTAACAAAATCACGACGTGAGTGGTAGAGATCGACAGCCCCCCTGCAGAGATTACACTGCGGCATGCTGTCAGACACTCAAACGTCGACAGCGAGCACTTTTCATCCGTTTTAAAGTCGAATCAGACCTCGAAACTCTCGTGATGGAACTCCGGCCAAATCCTTTTCTTTCATTTATTCTATTCCCTTCTTCCAGTAACAAATTCAGTTCTTTTGAAGATTCTGTGCGAGTCCGTCCTTAATTCGTAAGTCACTTCCCAAATCAAGAGTGAAGCCTTTGCTCTGGCCCCCCCTTCTTTTATTTTTTTTAAGGGGGTGGGCATCGGTGCTTAGTCAGACGCCAGTCTTCCGCTCCTTTCAGCAAAAGGGGGTCCCCGGAATAAATTGCGAAATTCCGCCATTCGATTGCCAATTTGGCGAAAATTGCATCCACCTATTTCGGCTACCGGTGGGGCATAAAAAAAGAGAATGCATGAAAGGCGTGAGAAAAAAAAGAGCCAGTTCGTCGGGTCTAATCACGAGTCTCTATAGATGAACTGTGATAAATGCTGATGAACATTCACACTTATCTGTTGCCAGGTGACCGGGATTCATGCTTTGATTGCAGAAACTGTTGCTGTGGATGGAGAATCGGACTTCGACGAATCTTTTCCTACTGGTCTCTTTCTTGTCCACCTCATTGTGGTCCACCAGCTTCTTGAAGTGGTCAATAATGGATTCAAAGATTATTAAAAATTCGTTTTAGCGGTTAATCTCTTCAAAAGTTTCTGGATAAACTATGAAATTATAAACTAAAAATAAAGAATTCTTCATATTATTTTGGATTACTTGATATGGAAGATATGGAAGTTTGAAAAGCTGAAAAATGATTGAATGATAAAGAAGATGTACTAATTTCAGAGCAAGTCAATGATGGCCTGTACTTTTTAAGTAATGAAGAGCCTGATTGTAAATTGGCTAGCGCTCTAGCTGCTGGCACCACCAGGTGTTAGTTTCAATCTTGGTGGTAGCATGGATGTTTGTGAGTGGTTCAGAATCCAAGTTAAACTGCAGGTACCGGCTCCAACGAGTCTAAAGTGTGCACAAGATGACTGTAGAGCGACTTACCAAATCTAATAAAAGGAATTTTATCCTAAGTCTTGCGTTTATTGCGTAATGCATTCAATTTTCATATAGCCCAGAATATTGACTGTTATATGTTTATGTTTTATTAGTTTCTGTTAATTTCGTTGAATTAGTTTTAAATAATAATATAATAAAAATGTTTCTATATTACCAATAAAAATGAAGAGACATGTATGACCCATAAAATTCCAATAAATTTACTGAAATAAATTTTAATACTTAAAATCTAATATGAACCTTATAAATGTAGTTTTATACTAAATTTTGTAATCATTATGTAATGTATTCAAAACTTTTCCATATGGCGCAGAATATTGTCTATATTATATTCTGGTTTCTGATGCTGGTAAATTAATAAAAAAATATTATAAAGTTGTTGAATATAATTTTAAAATACATAAAACTAATAAAACAATGAAAAGCATATATGAACCACGAAATTTTACAGTTTTCCCCTAATAATGATGATGCTTTTATTTTTAATAAAATGCATGTAATTTTTTTCTTTTTTGAAATTTTTATATAGGGCCCAAAAAATATTGTCTTTTATATGTTTATATTATCTTAATTTCTTAAAGTAAGTAAAATAATAATATTATATAGTGACTCTATATAATTTTTAAAATCCATAAAAACTAATAAAAAATGAAAAGGCATATATGGCCCATGAAATTAATGAAGTGGAACTGAGAGGGTTATAAATGAATACCATCACAGAAGGGATAAATGATGTTTTTTTTCTGTTATTGTGTGACACAATGGTTGACTGCCCATCTTCGGCTAATAAGTTAACGTCTTGTCGCTGCTCTTAACAAAATCACGACGCGAGTGGTAGAAGATCGACAGCCCCTGCAAAAGATTAATCGTGGCATGCTGTCAGACAGTCAAACGTCGACAGCGAGTGATATCCTCCAATTGAAGGCATTCGTCTACAACGTTTGCACGGTGAGGACGGGCGTTGTCATCCATAAACAGAAATTCAGTACCCATGGCGCCCGAAAAACAAACGTACATGTTGTTCCAGAATGACATCCTGATAGATGTGGGCCTGGTCATCGTTACACTCTGAACATGCAGATCGTGTTCTGGAACAAAGAATAATTCATCCCCTAACGAGCCACATCCTGCACCACTGTAACGGTGTCGTTCAATGGTGTTCTCTGGTGGTAACGGGTACCTTGCGCCTCCGTATGAAAGTCCGGCGAGAATCAGACTGCAAAACTAAAACCTGGGCTTCGTCGGAAAACATCACACCAGACCACTGTTGCGGTGTCCACAATGCATGCTCTCTACTCCAGGTTAATCGCGAGCGACAGTGAGTTGCTGTAAAGGGAACACATCTGACAGGCCTACGAGCATATAGACCAATGTGCCCTGCGTCTGTACACGGTCTGCCATGAAACTGTCGTACCGGTAGCTGAAGAGAGCCCTCTCCTTACACTCTCGTCGTTGTGACGCACCATCCGCGCCATCTGGTGGTTTCCTGTAATTTGCATATTCTTCTTTCAAGATGTATGTGATTATTCTAAAGGTGAAATTTTTATTTTAGAGTTCAATTTTGTGTGATTCTGAATTATCCTTAATTTATGGACATGGTGTATAACTCTCAGAACCCTGCTTATCTACTGTTAAATTTGAATGAGGGTTCTAATTATAAATTTGTCAAATAACATACATTCCTCCATGCTGGGAATGAAACCCACAATGATCCAGTGTCTTAAACGGAACAAAAGAATTATCTTTATGAAGCTTGTAGTTTGAATTTAAGCGAAAAAGTTTGGATTACTAAATGAACAATCATTAGGTTTCATGGGACTAAAAATTGCTTTAAAGTTAATAATATTAAATGAATAATACATAATGAATGTGAATATTATTGAGTCCAGTGTGTAAAAATGGGGTAGGCTCAATGCATTTTAAAACTGGGAAACAGCAACACCATCACCAAGAACATTCGATTAGAACAGATATTAATAGAATGTTAGAACTGATTCCAGCTGTAAGAAATCACTAAGAAAGCAAGGAAATGCTTTCTATTTGTCAACAGTTAGAAAAAAAAAAATGCTGTTCTAGAAAAAAAATTATCCTGTCCTACTGAAATAATTGTCCCGTCGTCTTAACTGCTAGGGAAAAAAAATCCCATTTTCCCTTTCTATTATCTCTATTTTTCACATACTGACGGAATATAAATCAAGAAATATATTTATACAATGTTTACAATATTTATACAATGAACAACTCTCGGAAATTGTTACATTTTAATCTTTCTGAGTACTCTATGAACATTTACCACTGCTACCGTTTTGGAACTTGACCACGCTCTTTGTCCTTTATTCCGACCAGCTATTGCGTGGAAAATTGGTAAACGTCCAATGCAGATGAATTAAAACGCAATGATATTAGGCGGGAGAAAAGAGTAATTTCAGAAGGGTTCTAATAAGAATAGTTTTTATTTTAATTAGAACCCTTCTAACATCTAGACAAAATCCACGAACACGTGTGTTCTCATGGAAACAGGGAAAGTGGCAGCTTTTTTTTGTGATGGAACACCTGTAGGTAGAAGTCTGACTTGGTTACAAGTAGCGAGAAAAGGAGGCAGTGCCGTCCAAGAGGACTTTTAGGGGGTAATATGTGGCATTTGCGTATCGTATGGTAGAAAACCCGGAGAACTCCCACCAGGAAGTTCAACAACCGAGAGACAAGATGCCGAACGTCACAAACGCCATCGGGTCCTCTCGTTTTGTGAAACAGTGTCTACAACAAAATCACCAACGAAATGGACCTCAGCACTAATGCTCACCAGCGGCGCAAGTTGCCACTGAGCCACAAGTCGGGAATGGATTGAGTAATGAATGCATATTGGACAATTTTTACTCTTTCCCTTCAAAAGGGCATAGCGCCGTATACGCAATCTGACATATGTTTATTTGACTAGCTCCCCTCACAAAGATAGACTTGTTTGTTTCCCTTTAAATTGGACATTTATCATTCCACCAAATAGCTAATACAACTATAAGTAATTAGCAATTAGAACGGTAGACATGTAGCAGATTATGTGTTATCCAGGGGTACATATTGAGGGGGGAAGCTTCTATTTTGAGACCATATTTTATTGCCGTTATTTTGAACGGACATTCTCAGAAAGACATTTGGAGGGTTGGCACCATTCTCACCTCCTCATCAAATTTAACTGAAGGACTTTTCGGCTAATGGATTTATTGTGCCTGTCCTCGCTATAGACAAGGGATTTTCGGGACGGACTTTTTTATTGGATTTTGTACCTCGCTAATTTTTCACAACAGAGTTTTGCCGTCAGAGATTATAATATTTAGCTGTTTCAATGATATTCAACAGTGTTTATTGAAGGTTAGGCTATTTGCCAGTTTCAGTGATATTGAGCAGTGTATTTTCGAAACTGAAAGGTTCAAGGTTCCAGGCGGATAAAAAAAAATTACCTTTTCAAACTTTTTTGTTTTAATTCTTCATAATAAACAAAATTGGAAAATTTAAAAAAAAAAAAAAAAAAAAAAAAAAAATGAAAAAAAAAAAAAAAAAAAAATTTTAATTTGAAAAAAAAAAAAAAAAAGAAAGAAATTGAGAAAAAAAGAAATTCGAAAAGAAAAATTAAATGGAAAAAAAATTTAACTGAAAAAATAAATTAAAATTTAAAAAAATGGAAATTGAAAAAATTTTAATTGAAAGAAAAATAAATAGATCCATTTTTAAAAAATGAAAAAATAAATTAAAATTAAAAAAAATGGAAATTGAAAAAAAAAAACTTTAATTGAATAAAAATTAAATAGATAAATTAAAAGAATCAAATTGAAAAATAATTTGAAATTAAAAAAATAATAATAAATATATTGTAGAAAAATAAATGGTAAATTAAAAAAATAATAATAAATAAATAAATAAAAAAAAAACTGAATATTGAAAATTTGAAAGTGAAATAATAATTTGAAAATAAAATTGAGTATTAATTTGAAAAATTAATTATGAAATGGTATTTATAAATTAGGTCGTCCTCAATTTTTTGAACTACAAAAAATCTTTTGTAAGCATTCCTTCATCCAATTTCATTCGCAGACGATAATAATATAAAATCGTTCGCAACACACAAGCAGGGGTGTAACCTCTACTTAACTAATGAAGCCTCTCTGCAAAAGGTCCAAAAGGAGACTTTCACAAACGAAAACAACAATTTCGAACGAATGAGGAGGGGTAAAGTGGGCTCGATTTATGACCCTTTCCGACACAAAATGACAGTCTGCATTTCGAGTATGACGTATAATTAGCGGCCTAATGAACGAGCTGTCTTGCAGGGGGAGTTCGTTAGTCCTCTGTGATAGAGTGCCCCCCGAAAGGTGTTGTCCGCTCCCACCTCAGATACACAGATATGGGCACTTCTCGCCAAACGAGCGTGAATGAGCCGCTTTTCTTTTCCGAGTGGCGACTTTGGCGAGATGTCATTGGCGCCATACGGCTCTCGTGGTTGGTTTTTAATTCTAATGTGTTCAAATGGTTTAAATTTCCTTCACATATATATCCGCATCTACTGATTCAGATAAACCTCTTAGTACGTCGGCTTTTTTTATAGACTCTACGTTCAATTAAATTTAAAGATGTAGAGTAAAAAGAAACCACTAAAATTTCAGAATGATATAATGTTTTATTGTGTAGAAGACCTATTTATTGCAAAAATATTCAATAAAACATTTGGAAAACTACTGCCTCTTGATGCTGGCCAACTGGCTAGCTCTCTGGCAGTTGGAACCACATGCTTCAGATTCGAATCCTGGCGGCGGAATGGATGTTTGTGAATGAATAGGAATCGACGTTGAACTGTAGGTCCCACTCTAATTAGCCTATAGTGTGCAGAAAATGAGCGTAGAGGGACAAACCAAACCAAATCTTCTTCATTGGTCCACGGCCCTTTAGTTGGCCATGGCCGTTTGCTACTGGCAGATTTTGAAACGTGAGATGGTTTCTTTTCATGGGGTAGGTTGTCAGAGCGACAAAGCATTTTATGCAAGCCGCTAATTTTGCTTGGCATTGCACGTTGGTGTATGTTCTCTTGTGGAATTTCATGCTACATCCTCTTGAATTGTTGAAATAGATCGTTCATGTCTTGTGATGTTTGAAAGCGTCTTCTTGTTAGACCCGAAACGTGTTTTAACAGGTGGACTGAAACGTTCGTAGGCCGACACATAGACGGCACTGCTAGTATTAAATCCATATGATTTTTAATTAGCCCTAACCTTCAAAAGACACGTGTATAAATTTGACAGCTGTTGCACTATTAGTATGTGATTTATAGCATTTTTAGTGTTCATCACGTGCAGTCCACTCGACTGACTGTCGAATGGACTCCGGTGTGAAATGATGGAGCCATGTTTCATCCATTGTCACATATCGACGCAAAAATTCGGGTTTATTACGATAGAACAGCTCCAAACACTGCTTAGAATCATCAATTCGTTGTTGTTTTTGGGTCGATTGTGAGCTCGCGCGGCACCCATTGAACAGAGCTTTCGCATATCCAAATATTCATTCACGATATGTCCAACACGTTCCTTTGATATCTTTAAGGTCTCAGCTATCTCAATCAAATTCACTTTATGGTTATCAGAAATTATTTTCTGGATTCTTTTGATGTTTTCGTCGGTGACAGCCTTCTTGGGGCGTCCTCTGCGTGCATCGCTCTCGGTGCTCATTTCGCCTCGTTTAAATTTAGCAAACCACTTCTCTACGGTTGATTTTCCTGGTGCAAAGTCCGAATAATGTTTATCCAGCCAAGACCTGGTTTCAATAGTATTTTTTTTCGCCAAAAATCAATGCTTTATTAACACACGAAATTCCTTTTTTTCCATTTTTCCAAATTAACAAAAGTTGCTTCACTAAAAATGCTATAACTCACATACTAATAGTACAACAGCTGTCACTTTTATACACGTGTCTTTTGAAGGTTAGGACTAACTAAAAATCATATGGATTTAATACTAATCGCGCCATCTATGTGTCGGCCGACGAACTTTTCAGACCACGTGTTATTAAGAAGAAATCTGTCATCCAACTTACATGGAAAGTTTTTTGGTAAGCAATAGTGTTCAATGATTGTAATGTGTGGTCAAGAATTATCTTGCAAATAACAGGTGTGGTGAAGTCAAGAGTAGTACAATAGAGCATAGAATATCGTCGATGTCCTTACTGCAAGTGGGGGGGAGGATATTTTTATCGTAACCAAAGAGATTTGGTTATGAAACACAGTGAGTCATCAGGATATAAATTCTGATAGTCATGTGGCTGCCCGACTCAGACAAACCTTTCTTGGTGCATCGTTTTTGTAGACAATAAGTTTAATTAAATTTAAATATGTAAAGAAAAAAGAAACCATTAAAATTTCAGAGAAATAGAATGTTTTATTATGAAGATACAACTAGGTATTTGTTGTAAAATATTGAATAAAAGTTTTAAAATTTCTGCTTGATGGAAGCTTGACACTGCAGGTTGGTGGATGTTCTGTTGTTGAATTTTATATTAAATTCCGGTAGCATTTTATCCACAGGAAGAATAGCATTTCGTTCCCAGGAGTGAGGAATGCACATTCATTAACAAGTAAATAATAACAACCAGTTACTCAAAGTTGTCAGGAAAAGCAGTGTTGTGGATATTTATACTAAATGCAATTAGTGTTTTGTACTAGTGAGAACAACTCGTCACTCAAATCTGACAGCAGATAATCAGTGTCATGGATAATGATACAACATGAAATTAGAGATTGTCTGTTCGACCTTCACAGGCAGAAAAAATTACAGACGAAATATGGACTACACCATGAGCTGTTATGTGAATGTTAATAAACCATTGGCTGAGAAAGTGTATACTTCATTCAGAAGTGATGTCCAATTAACTTATCATCTTCATTTGTTATATTCCTAAGAATCAGTACTTAATTGGACATCCAAACTTTAATAATTTGCATGTTGTATTGAAGAGTATTTGCATATGACATTACATTCAAATCTGAATTACTTTCGCTGTTTCTATGTTTTTTCCCCTTTAGTAGAATAAATTAAATAGAAAGAGCATTTCATAAAAATCCGAATAATTTCAGACTTTCTTTAGCTTTCCTTTTTGTAAATTAAATTAAATAAAAAAAAAGTGCATTAAATAAAAAAATACCACTAGTGCTTTTCGAAATTACATTTATAAGAAAAAAAAAAACAAATCGATGTTTAGCTACCTAAAATGAATGAAAACTAATAATTGTCTTTGGAAGAGAAAAAAAAGCAATTATGTTGGGGTTTAAATATTACACTAATTAGCGTCGAGAGCCATGTTTCAAAAGAAATCCCAAACTGGAAGAAAAACAAGAATTATCCTTTCTTCAAAAAGCCTCCCGAACGACAAGAGGCCGTTATTAAATTGCGCTTTCTTCGAGTGACGGGGCTTCAGAAACAGGCTTTCACTGCAGAGAGAGAAAAAAATATATCCTTGCATTCAATGCCCAAAATACCCTTACAGTCTCGCCTTTTCTCCGAATCTTACCTCCGGGCAGGATTGAAAATAAAAACGAGTGCACGGAAAATAAAAAACGGAAAAGGGAGAAGGAATTGATCTGCCCCTCCCAGGAAAAGGATAAAGGACAACTGCACGGACAGGGTAAGCAGGGAGGGATAACAGAAGTCATAGAAAAGAAAGGACACTCTTTGCTAAAGAGTTTTCCGCCTTTTTGCCTTTCGTATTTGTGCGACTGCACGCGGGGATATTTCAAAGGATTTTCTTCCCCCTCGCTCCCCCAAGCATTGGCTGGGGTGGATGGGTAGGGGGAGGAGGGGCAGTAGCCATTCTTCCATATCGGGCCTCACAGAGATAGATCTGCTACATGCAAGGAAACTGTTTCCTTCTGCCGTGGGTGATCTTTTGTGCTTCTGGTAGTGGAGGGGTAGCGGAACCTTTTTTTGTGTGCCTTCTGTATGGGAAGGATTGTTCCATTGGTGGAAGGACAAAAATAGCGTTGGCCATTTGATCTCAAATTTTTGGGAAAGAATCGGAGTATTTCATTTTGGTTTTTGTTTCATCTGTATTTTTTAAACTTCAAAGGGACAATTTCTTGAATACGAAATTTCCATATGGCAGCATTTCCCAAACTGGGATCTGATAAAAATCCATAAAAAACTTATGGAAATGGGAATTGGTTTAAATTATGCATATACAAAAAAACATGATTAAGATCAAACAAAGAGTTAATTATTAATAATCAAATTATCTCTTCGAGTTGTTAAAATCCTTGAATGAACTAGAGTCAACCCCACCATAGTCTATTTGTGTAAATGCGCAGCTTGCGAAAAGTTGTGTACCAATCTCCTGGTTGCATGGATTGCGGTCCTTGTTTTGAGGATAAAGTAGACTAGAGGGCTGGTATGAATGTTTCGCATTGATAATCATTTCCTAATTGAGATTCCCTTTGCTTTGACTGCCTTTTTTCCTATGCGACAAGCAAATGTCGGATAATTACCCTTAAAAGACCTACCTGAAGACAATATGTATACTTTAGTGTGAATTGGTCTCGTGATCTACATATAAACGCACAAGAGTAATTCACCGATAGGCGATGAGGAGAAGAAATTATTTTCCATGAGTATTTTGAAGGGTAATTTTATCACATTCGCATGTTCTACGGAAGAAACCCGGAAAATTCCTGGAAAGGCAGTCAGACTATCGATACATCTTATGTCAGATACGGCTGTCAGACGTTTTAAACCGCACCATCACAATTGCCATCTAGTATCTCGCTTGTGAAAGCAATGACAGCCACTAATGGATGCGAACCTTGGATTCGTCATCACATTCGAACCTGCTATCTTCCGCAAGAATAGTTTTGCTCTTTTTACAATGAACTGGAATAATTATTGTATTTTTATCGGGATAATAATTGTATTTATCAGTAAAACATAATTTTGTATTTTTGCATTTCAAAAAACTTAGCCATATTGAATTCTTTGAAAAAGCTCAACTTTCGTATTTACAGTCTATTGTATATACCAGGAATTATATTGTTTGTCCAGATTTTGTACCGTATACTGATATCCTCAGTACCTGATGAAGTGGTACATTAGGGTGCCAAAAGTATATATTTTTCGAGTTTGTAGTCTACGCTGCATTACAGCAATCTCTAGGCCATGTAGATTGGATTATCACTCTTACGCTCATTTTGTGAACACGAGGGCTAACATACCGTGAAGTGGATTCCGAACCACCAACAAAACACCATGCCACCACCAGGATTCAAACCTGAAGCCTGTGGTTTAAATTCTGTAAATAAGAGTATGAATATTTTACTGCTTTCTTTGACTGTTCATAACAAATTAAAAAATTTATTTTCAATTTCTGATAAATGGAATCGGCAGCAGATGTGGTGTTTATCCAGCTTCTAGAAATGTAAGAAATATTTAAATACAAATATATTGTAAATAGTAGTTCAGAAAATCAAAAGAGAAACATTTTGTGTTCTTGGCAGACTTCGAGACAGGAGATGCTTTGATTTTGCCGGGGTACTGTTGTCAACCCTACGCACATCGCTATACAGCCATCTTATACCGAGACCTACGGTTTAAAGTGGATTCCGAACCACACAAACATCCATGGTATCGGTGGACTCGGAACTGGAAATCTGTGGCACCGATCGCCAAACCATTGGCACTTACTTCTTCTAAGTGGCATTGTAATTCAATGGCGCTAGTGGCGTGATGGCCCAATTGGCTGGAGCTCTGGCCTTTGGTATCCAAGACTTCAGGTTCAGCTTGCCTTCCTGGGGCATGGATGTATGTTGGTGATTCGAAATCCTCGTTAAATTATAGTTCCCGGACTAATTAGCCCAAAGTGATCACAAAATGACCGTAGAGCGACAAATAAACCTCTTCAATGGCGCGACAACCAGAGTGTGGGACAACGCCCTTTCTGCCATATTCTTAATCATGGGATATTTTTTTTTCTTTCTTGTTTACGGAGTAGGGTTGCCTACCGTATTATATTAGACACTGCCATATTAGACCGAGATTTCTTTGTTTAGAAATTTAATTTCTAATTTTTGATAAATGGAATTGGCAAATGCTATGGCCTTTATGTTTTAAGAACTACCAAACATTCATGTAAGAATTAATTAATCAAAAATTTATTAGAAATAATAGTTCAAAAACGCTCAATAACGTTCAAAAAAAGTTCAATAAATCAAAAAGAAACGTTTTTGTGTTCTCAAAAGACACTTGTATCATTTGAAATGCAAACATTAATAACAGAGTGATGACACAGAATGCACGAAGGGCTCCACTGGCAATAAAGAGGTCGAAATGTATACTTCTCCTTAATGAAATGCGCATCGGTAGGCGTAATGAAGTACGCGCTCTTCCCTGATGAATGAGAAGGGAGAGATCAGAAAAATGAGGTAATGAAGGGTCCCATAACGAAATCGTCTCTGCGCATTTTCCTGAAACCCGTGTCAACACTCGACTAATTGTGAGGCAGCTCCGGCATTTTGGGGTAATCAAATATCATCATTAGAGAGATTCTGCGACATGGATCTTCCAGAAAATCGGAAGGAATTATTTCCGAAATATCAAAAGCAAAAGCAGCAGCTGATGAATTCCGGAGGTGTTCGATATTACAGCTCTGTCCAGAGATCTTCACCCCTTTTTCCGTTTAAATACTCCCGATGACTTCAGGAGAGGAGAAGAAAACGGGAATACTTTTGCCCGGGAAATGATTGGCCTTGCGCCATTGCGATTTTCCGGTCTAATAGCCTTCAGATTATTCATTAGTCTAATTTGCAATGGGAGAGATGGAGATAGTGGAAGAATAACTAATGGCCGCATTAACTTCTCGGGCATTGAATCAAACTTCCCTTTTGAGGAACGCCCCTTTTTCAACGCCCCGGAAGTGATTAATAGGAAGAGAGTCGCGGACATACTCCGTCCACCCTTGCCGAGTCCTTGCACCATGCCCAGCGATTTCCATCAAGCTGCGAGATCATACACTTCCCTGTAATGACCCCGAGCGAACGGGACTCGCATCCATGACCGTCACTTTTTGAAGAATAACGGAATTAGATAATCTTGGCAACTGCATCCAGCTTAATCAAATGTGCAGTGAATCTTCTTCAAACTTTGTCGCTGCCTGGAAATTCCGCGCCAGACACAAACTTCAGCTGATTTGGTTAAGCTTTTGATTTTGTTTTCAATATCTTGGTTAATTTTTAGATGTGGAATGACCATTCCAAGGTCCTTCGGTGGTACAGTGATAATAAGGTGCTTAATAACAAAGTAGGCCACGTTCAAAATAAGATGGTGGCGTCTTTTGCAGTCGCTGTTTCCAAAAACGATGATACCTATGGCGATGCTGACAATGTCTATAATCATCCTTCTTGCTGACTATTAAGCTGCCTTATGGGACATCTATAGTCAGTAGTTTCTCCTAAAAGTCCATAAGAATGTTTGTGGTATACATAAACGAATAATAGAAAACCAACCTGGATGTACCAAAACAGGCGGTGGTACATTTATTCGTTTACCATTGTTGAGTCTCTAGAAGCTAATTATTTACTGCGGTGTGGACGGACATCCCATGAGTAATCTACTCGTGGATGAAGGGAAAATTGCAGAGCTTCCTTTGTTGTGATGGTGCAAACCGTGGAGGTCTGATTGGCACCGTGTTTGCTGAAGAAAAACATGAGATATTTTCGTTTTTTTTACGGGGTTGGGCTGTCAGCTCTACGCCCAAACACTCTACAGTCATATCAGACTGGTTTAAAGTGGACTTCAAATTCAGAATTTAGAAATTTGACTTAAAAACCAAATCAAAATCAAAAAAAATTAAACTGAAGAAAATTTAATTCGAAAAAAGAAATTAAATTGAAAAAAAGTTAAAACAAAAATTTAACTGAAAAAATTGAATTAAAATAAAATGAAAATTCGAAAAAAAAATTAAACTGAAAAAAAAATTAATTAATAATTAAAATTAAAATTTGAAAAGCAATTAAACTAAAGAAAAATTTTAATTAGAAAAAAAAAGTTAATCTGGAAAAAAAATTAGAAAAAAAAATTAAATTAACAACAAAAAATAAATTGAAAATAAAATTAATCGGAACAAAAAATGAAATTTGAAAAAAAAAGAGATCATGAAATAAGTATAAATTACGTCATCATCCATTTTTGAACTATATTTGTAAGCATTCCTTCATCCAGTTTCATTCGCAGACGATAATAATACTAAAATCATTTGCACACAAGCAGGGTGTAACCTCTACTAACCAATGAAGCCTCCTGCAAAGCGTCCAAAGGAGACTTTTCCGAAACGAAAACAAATAATTCTGAACGAAGGGAGGGGAGGAGGTAAAGGCCTGATTTATGACCCTTTCCGACACAAAGTCGACAGTCTGCATTTCTTGAGGTATGATGCATAATTAGCGGCCTAATGAACGAGCTGTCTTGCAGGGGGAGTTCAGTTCGCCTGGTGCTGTATGAGTACCCCTCGAAAGGTGCTGTCCGGGCTCCCACCGCAGACACACAGATATACCTCGCCAAACGGCGAAGTATGAATTTACCACTTTTCTTTTCTTCAAGTGGCTATCTAAGTGAAAAGTCCTTGGTTCATGTATACGTCTCCTCGAGATTGGTTTTTTAATTCTAATGCTTTCAAATGCTTCAAATTTTCTGAGATACCCATCCTCATCTATTAATTTTTTTTTTTTCACCTAGATAGGGGGCCGCGATGGCCGAGTGGCTAGCCCCCTGGCACTCGGTACTGTTAGCGGTTCGAGTCTCAGTGGTGTCATGGATGTTTGTATTGGTTCGAATCCACTTGAAACCGTAGGTACCCGTCAAATATAACTGTCTTGCCTGGCCCACCATGGGGCTGCTGTTAATGATGATGATATGCTGTTTCATTTAAATTTACCGAAACTTCTTATCACTATAAAAAAAAAATAGAAACCATTAAAATTTCAGAGGAATATAACGTTTTTATTATGAAGATACAACTAGGTATTTATTGAAAAATATTGAATAAAGCCATGAAAAACTTCTGCATCTTGAGGCAAGTTGTTAATCTGGCTTGACGCCGCAAGGTTGCGGACGTCCAATAGAGCGTAAAATATCGTCAAAGTATTACTTCATGGTGATGAGAGGGGAGGGGTCACAGGATAACCAAAGACCTCCCGCCATCAAACAGTGTAGATCCTCCCACCATAAATTCTGACAGTCGTGGTTGTTGTGGTCCAATGACAAAGCGCAGGAAGGCCGAGGTTCGAATCCCTTTGGCGGCATTGCTGTTGTCACTCTTTCTGAAGAGGAGATTAGATGGCGTATTGTGACAATGTGTGTAAAGCCACCTCTCATCTATAGTCAGGCTGCCTCTTTGGGGTTTTTCCCATATGGCACCCACATACTGAGCAGTTATTCCTAAGAGTCCCTTTGCAAGGCAAATGTTTTCCTCCAGCACCCGTTGGTGGGCGGTTCGTGGCATACACGAGGTCCACTAATTGCTAGAGATTACACAGGCCTAAGGTACGCGCGGTGAGATGTAGAGAAAAGAAAAGCTTCTGAGGATGACAACGACTCGTTACCCAGTTCTAGACACGAATTAGGGGTCCAAAATTTAATCATTTGAATGTAAGTCACGCCCCATGTCCCATGCTATTCCTCCTCTTTTACATAGGACTTGTTCACGCTTTGTAATTCTCTAAATTACAACTATCCATTGAGTCGTCTTAAATTGAATCACTCGAATTAAAATAATGTCCGAGTTCTCATTTACGTACCATCCGGTATTCTCAGCTGAGATGCATCTGAGTTCCAACTGTGTATTGGCCATCCATAATTTTTATCAATTGAATGGACGCTATCCTATAAACTTCTCATCTTCATTTGTGAAACTCTAAGATTCAGTGCTTAGATAGCCATCCAAACTTTAATTATTTTCTTGTATTGAAATATATTTTTTGCAAACGAAATTCTCATTCCAAATCTGAATTACCTTTATTCTTCCTGTGTCGTCACTGTGTTTTCTAGCCCCTTTTGGTAGAGAAATTAAATAGAAAGAGAATGCCTTAAATAAAAAATATACCACTAATGCTTTTCAAAATTATATTTATGAGAATAAGAAAAACAAATCGATGTTTAACTCCCTAAAAA
>BPLR01011841.1:0-204524 GCA_021605095.1 Caerostris extrusa | reverse complement strand
TGTTTTGTATTTTTCAGCAGCAGAGTCTGCCGTTAATTCTATTTGCTGATTTTGGTTTTCCGAAGGATTATTTTCCACGCTCATAGAGCTTTGCATTTATCAGGAAAACATTTTTTCTCGAAAACGAAAATGGTATTAACAGTATTTGCCAGAAGGATTGTAAGAGCGGTGCGAAACTTACTTCGATGAGAAGAAGAGTATCGATCTCTATTTCTTGTTAGGAACGAGAGTTCCTTGTGACACTTATTTTTACAAGTTTATTAACCAAAGATGCAATTTGTTGTCGTAACTCAGTTATAGCATCTGATCCCTGATGAAACATTATTGCTTACGCAGTAAAGTTCTTGTTTTGGTTGCATTTCAAGAATACGATCTGCCATTAATGCCAGTTGCTCAATGCCTTCATCACTAACTAGTAAAATATTCCGCACGGAATCAGACATTTTTGTAGAATAACGTTGTTAGCACTTTGTGCCAGTAATTCCATCAGTAGCCAGGTTTCTCATTTTGTAAAAGTTGACTGGGTTTAAGATCTCCCAAATCAAGTCCTGTAAGTAGGTAGTCTCTGAAGACGCTTATTTTCGCTTTCTTTAAAAGTATTCAGCAAACGTTCTTTTGCAGCGGTATATTTTGTTCTATTCTCATCATATAATATCCCAAAACTTTCAACAAATTTCGGTTCTAATTGCGAAACTAAGTAGTTGAATTTTGTATCCTCGGCTGTTATCCACAAATTGAAAACTGTGCTTCAACTTGAAAGAACCATATTTCTGGTTTTTCTGTCCAAAAGGAGGTATTTTGACACTTACCCGCGCTACTTCATCTTTTTTTCGCCGATTCATTAGTTTCAGTCATTTTTGTAAATAATTCACTGTTTTCAAACAATTCACGGGTCACCAAGTATGTGGCGGTTTTGTAAAGGTTGCGTAGTGTTATTAAAATCCAGACGGCAAAATAAATGACGATAATCAATTTTTACATTTACAACATCTTTTATTTAATTTCTAACGCCAACTACGTTCTGTTTTCATTCTAGCGGGAAAATTCCCTTTTTTAACAGTGAAAGTAGAAGTCGTTCAATTTGTATTCCATTTTCCATCAATAGGTGTCGCTACAAATCTTTAGTATAGTCTTAGTATTTTTTTAGTCTTTAGTCTGTAGATTTTAAGAAATAGTAGAACATTATAGGATATCATTACTTATGTAATTTCTTTAAAATATTGGATAAGAGAACAGCTGTTAATTATTTATCAGCATATTATATTTTGTTATATGGGTAGATTGGTTTAAAACGCTGCGCCAAGTTGTTCTTTTTACGCATGCGCATTAGATAAACTTTTATCATGATATTTGGAATAATTTATTAAATACCTACTTTATAAAATGAATAAAGGTGAAACTATTGAAGTTGATTAAATTGCATGTAAAATTTATGTTAATTGTAGTTTGCACAAAATAAAAAAAACAACACACTAATCATTCACAAATTAAAAGTCTGTTCTTTGGCTTTTTTGTTGTATGTATTAAATACTCAACCCCAAATATTTTCTACTACATTTTTATAATTTGTATGTGTACAACGTGAAATAAAAACGCGATTTGTAATAAGATAAGCATAGCACACACAACATCAAAAAATTGATCAGAATAAAATTATCCAAATTTATCTGTCATATTTAAACATCAATACATTATAACATGTATTGATATTAGATAATGATGGATAATGCACTTAGTGATAATAAATTTTGAAATTTGAAATTATGACATTTCAGAAATATAAGTGTATAATCTCTTTTAAAAGAGTCATATTATTACAAAATAAACAAAATCAGTCAATAAATATTATAACTGTAAGAAAAAAATATAAAATAAAAATATGTTCAGTAATTAGTGGAAGTTTAATTTTTAGAACAATTTTTAATTTTTTAGAGGGAGGAAAAAAACAACCAGAAAAGCATTACATTTATTTTGGAGTAGTCTTGTGGCGCCATCTATTATGACTGACTGGAAATTTTTAAACTTTCCATCCTAAAATTGTGCAAATTCAAGAATGAAATAAAATTTAACGTATGACCAACATTATTTTTGTGTTTTGAAATACGTAGGTTCGTCCTTCTTCTAGAATGGCACATCTACTTATTTGGTTTGGTGTTCCTTTAAATAATATAACTTTAAAACTTTATATTTTCTAAATTCAATATATTAATTCAATATAAATTTATATGACCAGGTGATTTTTTTTTTCTAAATCAGTAAACTCACTTTCGTTTTTCTTTAGTGTACATATAGAAAAACTTCCGAAAACTCCAGCTAAGCAGCAAGGCATCTAAAGAATTTCAGTGTCTTTTATGGGTGCATTAAAATTATATGGCTTAGTGTTTTTCCATAGGGTTTGAAGAGTGGTTGGTAAGTGCTAATTTTACAGATTTTATCCTTGGGATGTTTCGGATCTATGGCATCTGGCAAAACTGTACTACCATTCCTTGCAGCAACCTTAAAAAAATAAAATCATAGAACTGCTTCTTTAGAGTAAATTATATTTACAAATGTTCAGAATCTTTTCTCAACTTAAAGCAATTGATTCAACCTCTTGAACGATGATTTTTGCTATTGGGAGAGACTGGAGAGCTACTACAGAATCATGATACCTTAAAATATTTCCTAAATAATTTTATTTTCCATGGTATAGAAATAAGATTTACAATTCCTGGACGAGAAAGAAAATCACCAGTTAAATAAATTTTATAGAAGAAATTGAACAATTATTTATCATAAGAAACCCTTAAGCTTAAAATATTAACAAAATTATCCGTTGCCATTCCTTCACTTTAAACAATTATCTTAGATTCTGAACGTAGATATATTCTTAAAAATGCTTACATAGACATTCTTTCAAAATATTTGTATGCCATTTCATATTTATAATCATTTTCGGTAATGCGTATGTTTATATACATTATGTGTATACATAAATTGTATATATATACTAGCAAAAAACAGCATACGTTGACCTGTCAAAAAAAATACATATAGGAAATTACATATTGCGAATATATTCTCCATGTTCCAATATATGAGCATACTAATTTTCATGGATATCATTTGAAAGGTAAATTTCATCATAATCGATCCAGCCGTTTAGAGAAGTTCAGTGACAAACATATCTATATATCTATATCTCTCTCTATATATATATCAACACACACACACACACATACACACACACACACACATACACACACACACATACACACAAACACACACACACACATCCATATATATATATATATTTGGGTCCATATCACCATCACACACACACTCACACACACACACACACATATATATATAAGCGATATAAAGGCACTATCAACACACACACACAAGTCACACATATACGCAGTGTTGCTTGTCTGTTAGAATACTCTTTGCAGATCGCGCCGGTATATATATGCGCTGTCCATGGTGGGATGTTATGCAACACACACACACACTGGGAGTTGAACACACACACACACACATATATATATATATATATATAGATTGCAGCACTGCCACCTACCGGATCCAATTGTTAATTTAAATCGTCCTTCCAGGGATCCACTCAAACACACACAAAAATTTCAGCAAAATCGGACCAGCCGCTTAAGAAGAGTTAAGAGTGACTGACACATGTACAGAATAATTATATATATAAAGATATTTTGGTATTGTATATGTATATATGTATATAATTTCATAATTGGAAGTTTTTGGTAATGTAAAGTATCCTTCTAGAACTGGAGGCCTTCTTCTGAACCTATCAATATTTCTCACCAGTGAGTTATAGGAAGCAATAACTACAATATTTGAGATGTACGTTTGAATTATAAACAAATCTTTCAACTGGTTTGATTCATTGAAGATCATTTTCTTCACATTTGTAGCAATGGATCAAAATTCATTTAGGTATTATTTCTTCTAGCAACCTGTACTTCTACGTTATGTGTACATGTTGGAAAGACACAAATCTTACAGTTTTAGGTGGCAAATATGTTCGATAGATCAGTTAAGAGAAAAATGTTAACTATTTTAATTGGTTTGTTCTCCAGGATCTTCTCTTTCTTATTTTTTTACTTTTAATTTCTCTCTCTTATACACACACACACACACACACACACAATATACACATATATATATATATATATATATATATATATATTCTTCATTGGTGCTATTCTTCGTCCTATGGTGGGCCTAGGACGTTTGCCTGCTGACAGATTTCGAGACAGGCGATGTTTTCTTTTTACTGAGTAGGGTTGTCAGCCTAAGATCTACAGTCATATCAGATCGGGACTTACGGTTTAAAGTGGATTCCTGAACATTACAAACATCCTAGCGCCACAGCGCTAGTCACTCGGCCATCACACACACGCACGTGTATTATGTACTATAATATGTGTTATATACTATAATATGTTATTGAAATTATTTTTCAAATGTTTTGTTTTTATGTTAACTTTGAAACAAAAAAAATATTTTTTGCTATCTGCATAATTTTTCTGAATTATATATTTGCACTTCATATAAGTAAAAGATAACATTAAACACTCAATTATTTTAAATCGAATAAAGAAAAATAACAGCAATGTGGTCTAAACAATATAGTATTTTGCTT
Organism: Caerostris extrusa; assembly: GCA_021605095.1. Classification (NCBI taxonomy): domain Eukaryota; kingdom Metazoa; phylum Arthropoda; class Arachnida; order Araneae; family Araneidae; genus Caerostris; species Caerostris extrusa. The sequence continues at coordinate 199,867 of BPLR01011841.1, read as the reverse complement.
CGATTATATTTTACATTAAACATGAAAAAATTATTATTGCTAATAAAAAAAATCACTCATTTTAATAAAAAATAAAACTTAACATTACAAACCTTGATAAAAAATATGAAATTAAAAAAAGAAATGTTAATGTATTATCTGAAAAATAAAATTCTTTATCAATCATCAGTAACTAAACTCCTGAATTGATTTCTGATTTAATTTCAGTTCCTTTAATCAATGATTCTAAAAACTCGGGTCCCGACTCGTGGTGGCATCCTTTAATTAATATCTTGAGTAACATACCAGGTAAGTGTTGAGAGACTTTTCTTAGTAACCTGGATTCTATAGAAGCTGTTCGATAGCTCAGTCACACAAAACTAAACTCAAATAATCTTCGACACAGACACGAAGAAATGAATGGACTGTATAAATTTAAACTCCTTTATTTAGGCAGCCATCAAGCTCGAAGATGGACTGCCACACGCAACCTTTCTCGTTGGTTACTCTTATTGAACTCTTTACTTACTTCTTGTTACACGCTGCCACACGACCATTCTCTTTGGTCGTAGTTGTTCAACTCATTTAATTTATGCAGCCCTCAAGCTCGAAGATGCACTGCCACACAACCTTTCTCTTTGGTTACGCTGAGTTTCAACTCTTTTATTATGCAGCCATCAAACTCGAAGATAGACTGCCACACAACCTTTCTCTTTGGTTGCAGAAGTTCAACTTCTTTAGTTTATGCAGCCATCAAGCTCGAAGATGCACTGCCACACAACCTTTCTCTTTGGTCGCTGAGTTTCAACTCCTTTACTTATGCAGCCATCAAACTCGAAGATAGACTGCCATACAACCTTTCTCTTTGGCTGCAGAAGTTCAACTTCTTTAGTTTATGCAGCCATCAAGCTCGAAGATGCACTGCCACACAACCTTTCTCTTTGGTCGCTGAGTTTCAACTCCTTTAGTTTATGCAGCCATCAAACTCGGAGATAGACTGACACAACCTTTCTCCTTGGTAGCACAAGTTCAACTCCTTTAGTTTATGCAGCCATCAAACTCGAAGATAAACTGCCACACAACCTTTCTCCTTGGTTGCAGAAGTTCAACTGACTCTTACATTCTTTCTCTCCCCTGCCAGACACCCCCACAGACAGGGTGTTTTTCTGGACATAGGGCGTTGACCTCCCTAAGCAGGGGGAACATGGGTTTCGACGTAACAGAAGCTGTTCAATTTTTAAGAAAAATAAGATTTAATGCATTATAAATATATTACCTTGTGTTTAAACTTTTACTTGTATTAACTGTTGTGTCTACAGTATTTCAGGGACAGTTTTTTTTTTTATCTTTGACCTGTAAATCATCTTACTCATGTTATTATCCTTCACAACCTCTAGGGCCTGAATGGAGTGGTAGCGCTCTGGCGCTTCCACAGGTTTCGGGTTTGAGTCCCGGCGGTGCCATGGATGTTTGTAGTGGTTCGGAATCCACTTTAAACTGCAGGTCCCGGTCTCTTTAGCCTAAAGTGTACACAAGATGACTGTAGAGCGACAAATCAAACCAATCACAACCTGATAGCCAAGTGGCTAGCGCTGTGGTCTTTGGTACTCCAGGTTCGATTCCTGGAGGTGGCATGGATGTTTGTTTGTAGTTCGAATCCACTTTAAACTGTAGGTCCCGGCCTGTTTAGCTCTCTCTTGTGCACAAGATGATCGTACAGTGACAAACCAAACCGTGCTATTATCTTTTGAAGTTATATTTGTTTTTACATAAAGGAAATTTTTCTAAATAAAAATAAAATTATATGAATCCAAACTTCATCTTCATTTTTATCTTGTTTTCAGAAATATCACTATTTTTAAATTTTTTTTTTTTTCCAGATCTCATTGACCGCTTTATGTTTTCTTTCTAAAAGTTTCGACATAGTCATTTCTCGAAAATAAGAGATTCATTCTTCTTCTTTTCAGCATTAAAAATAAGTTGCATCACATAAAAATTTACTTCAATGCTTCAAGCGCTCGTTTCTCTTAGTGTTGTCAGGAGAGCTTGTTTACAGTTTACCGCTATCAATTTGGGGAACTTTTCATAAAAATAAATTAATAAACAAACAAAATAAAACGAGTCGTTTTCTGTTTCATCATGTCACGTTTGTAGAAGAGGCGTGGGAAAAAAAGTCTCAAAAGCACGCGGCCATTTTTAGAAAAATATCAAGAGTTGAGTTGTTATCATTTTCAAAAATTTTGAAAATCCAATTAAATCTTTTTGCTCAAACTTTTTCATGTAAAATGGTGATTCAAAAAAAAAAAAAGATATCTCGTTCTAGAAAATATATATTTTTTTAAAATTTATAATGATTATTATTTCGTTAGTTTAAAGTTTACGTTTGTTTATGTACAAAGTTCTAACTTTTACTACTTCTATTAAAAGAACCTTGATTGCATAAATTGAACACAGGAATAACTTTGAATTTTTAGAAATTTCAGATATTATAATTCATTCAATTCCTACTATTAGTGCGCCTCTCCTCTCAAGTTCAAATACATTTTTTGAACTTGTAATGGATGACACTGGATGTTAATATAGTTTTTTCAAATATTAATTCAGTAATTAAATTTAATTAATTAATTTTAGTTTTTTCAGATTTAAGTTGCATGCATCTACCGATAGATGGCGTCAGATGTAAGAGAAAAATTTCAACATCAAAATTATGAATTGATTTAAATTTCTTTTTTTTCATATTACTTGTTTTAAGTATTTTTATTATCTAATTATTAACTGAAATTATAGGTTTTTAGTTATTCTATCGCTGTATTTTCTGGTTAAGCATTATGCTAAACACAATCAAATTTTAATTTTCAATATGATGTACTTGCACAGGATGACTTTTATTCTCTAAAAGGTTCTAATCATTCTCAAAATAATTGTTAAAAAATTATGTTTTAAAATGTATAAAAAAACAAGCAATTATCATGAAAGCATTATGCGTTAAATAAATAGATTTATATTAACAATCTCTAAAGAACAAGTCTTTATAAATGAAAATGAAAGAAATATTAAATAAAAATAATTAATTAACTGCATATGTGATAAATGCAAACGTTTTAATTGAATTTAATTAATTGGACATGAGATAAATGAAAGAGTTTTAATGAGAATTTAATTAACTGCACATGTGATAAATGTAAGCATTTTAATAATTTACTGTACATGTGACAAATATTAGCCTTTTGATGATAATTTAATTAACTGCACATACGATAAATACAAGCATTTTAATGAGAATTTAATTGACTTCACGTGTGATAAATGTAAGCGTTTTAATGAGAATTAATTAATTGCACGTATGATAAATGTAAGCGTTTTAATGAGAATTTAACTAACTCCCCAGGTGATAATTTTTTTGTCTTATCACACTTGGTAGACAGCAACATCTAGACAAAGTCCAAGAACCCATGTGATGCTATGGAAAGGAGGGGGAACATGTAGAGAAAAGTAGGGCTTTTGTTGAGAGGGGGCACATGTAGGTAGAAATCTGAGTAGGCTCCGAGTTGCTGAAGAAGGAGGGAAGTGTCTTCCGAAAGGACTTTTTAGGGGAAACTACGCCCTATTTGCGTATCGTAGGAGAGAAAACCCAGAAAATTCCCACCAGGTAGTCCGACTCATGGGGCAAGTTGCTGAACATCCAAACGTCAATGTGTTTTCTCTCTTTTGAAACAGTGTCTACAGCAAAGCCACCAGCGGATTGTACCTCCGCCCTTATGCTCACCAGCGACGCGCTTTGCAACTGAGCCACGAGTAGGGCTCCATATATAATATTAATAATAATAAAAAATAATCGGGTGATAAATGCAAGCATTTTAATGAAAATTTATTTAACTGCATGAATGTAAGCAATTACAAAAATATATTGTATGAAGTTAATCCCAAGTAAATAGTTGTTTTCAAGTGCCAAGTACTTCTCATTATTCATTATTGCAACTTCACATGGTTTTAGCACATTCTTCTTTACTAATAGATGAAGCAAACTCAGCGTTACTCAGGATGAAGGTTTGTATTCTCTTCTTGTCTCTTCTTAAAAAGTGGGAAATTTCCGGCGTAAGAATCTATCGCGTCCATCTCTGACCATTCATGGGTTTCGAACCGAACTCCCTTAGTTCAGAAACGTAATACATTATTTATCAAATTTTTTTTAGACATAAATCGAATAAAAAGTATTCGACTTAGATTTCTCATAATTTCTCTTATCTGCCTGAAGTGTATAAGACAAAAATTTGACAAATTGGCCCGTCACAAAATATATTTTCTGAAAGCGCCTGTTGAAAGCAGTTTATTTTAACGTTTTTATGTTGGATAGCCATTAATCTTCGTTGCATAAACATCTGATGGGAAAAAAGATTAAAATTATAATTTCTTGTTTATCATTTTGCTCCAATCTATTCTGGGCTTTTCGTCAGGAAAAATAAACATCCACAAACAGGAATTTATTTTTGTATCTGAAATATTGAAAAAAAAAAAAAATATGGTAGAAATTGTCGAATTCGAGCTTAATTAATTTCGAAATTTTTTATTATAGTCGAAGATTTATTAATTTCATTAGTTTATTACTTCATTAATTTCATTATTTTAACATAAATTGAATGACTTAGGACAAATTAAATTGATATTCGTGACTTATTTCAATTACTTGAGTGGTTTGTTTGCTTAAAATTTTAAAAATATTTTTTTATCCTAGAATGCAAATTAAAATTTCCTTAATTGTTTTTTGAAACAAATTATTTCCTCCTATTTTTTAGAAATTACTTTTTTTCATATTGATGAATTTTAAAGTGCTTTTTTTTTTAACCTCCTCTATAGAATATTTTTCTTTTAGGTTTTATTGCACAACAATGGTCTTCATGTTTCATCAGTGAAACATGAAGGCTATTCACACAAACAGTTTACCAAAGGTAGATTCCTTCTGAGAATACTTATACTACCTTTCATTTTCTTGCCGTATGGGAGGTAAAAAAATCTCCCTATATATATTTAGGCTAATCTAAGGACTTCATTTATATTTGTCACGATATGCAATGAGTTGCCTTCCCGACGGGACCTTTAAGGGGGATTGCCTCACATATGCGTGTCGTTTGAAAGAAATTTTTTTAAAAACCAAACCAAATTTCGACCAAATTTTTTTACAAAAATCATTCCCGAGCCTTAACCAGCTAATGTGATCACTTCTTTTTTTTTTGCTGAGCATCAGTGGACTTTGAGTTCCACTGATGGAACTGGCCACTGATGGGAGGAGGAAATAGCCTTCCTAGATTATTTTTAGGGGTAACTACCCCGCATTTCCCCTTCGAGAGAAAACTGCCACCAGGAAAGCAGACTATCGATGCAAGACTCTTTACGCAAATGGTTACAATCGCCAGTGAGTCGCTTCATTCTTATATGTGTCTAATCCTCAGTGTCCTGCAGTGCGGGATGGACAACTCGTGATTAATCTACTCAAAGACGGTGGGAAAAAGGGACAGCTTCTGTTGTGGTGAGCACTCCTAGATAAAAGTTAGACTTGGCTCCGTGTCTCTGAAGAAGGAGGGTAATCAATTCCGGGAGGACTTTAAGGAGAACTATCTCGCAATTACGTATCCTATGGGAGAAATCTCCAAAGATATTGTTCTCATATTGCAAGGAACCTAAGGCTACACGTAGGCTGCGTGCGTTACCATTGGACACAAATTAAACTTGGACGACATATGAAAAAAAAAAATGTCTGGTTTGACATGTACACTAATTTTAGGATTATTATTAATAAAAAAAAAAAAAAAAAAAAAATTAATTGATGCAAAAATTTTAAAATATGCTTAAGAATTTCAGTGTATCATGTGTAAATACATTAGATAGTTAGATATGTAACAATTAGTAATTGTGTTACGGTCCACTACGTTTTTAAATCAAGAAACAAGTTCTAATCGTTGTATTACAAAAACACTAAGTTTCAACGGCCAAATGAATACACCAAAGTTCAGTAAACGCAGAGAACTATAAAGTAGAAATGTAATGTTATTAGAACGTCATCCAAATTTCACTCGAAGGGATATTAGAATGATCAACAAAGACTGTGTAGAGACACTTTTCTATTAATTTAACTCTCCTCTGCTGCTGCTGATTTATTCAACAGCTCATTTGGATTCAACTCCTACAGAATTACGAATTCATCAGACAGAAAATAAGAATTCATTCAGACCAAATCATATTTTTTCACTTGTGTTTTTACCGTCGACATTTTCCCGAATTTGACCAAATTGCTTAAAATCAGGATTATAATTTTTTAGGACTTTTGTAAAAATTCATCTTCTAGTTTAGTCCTCTCATCATTCAAGGAAATATATTTGGTTAAGTTTTGTAGATCTCAGTTTTATATTTTAGCAACACGTTTTGAGGCATGTCACGGAACTCATACCATGACAACAACATGTTTAGACTTGTTAATAAAATACAATAATATACAACAACATAGAAAAATGTGGTTCTTTTCATTCGCAATCTTTTTATGTCGTTGCGGAAATCGAGAAATTTTACTGAAATAAAAAACAACAATAATCGAAAATGCAATTGTTAAATCTAAATGTGCACCTAATTGGAAATATATATACATTTTTTTTTTTTCTAATGCAGCTGACAAATACTTAGACAGTCATCTTTATGCCATAAGCAAGAGTTGCACATCTGTTACTCATTTAGCATTACAGAGGGGGCACGTGTAGCTTGAAGATATACTACGGACGTGAGTAACACTACCCTTACAATGCTCTACGATCATAATAGAAGACCGGGACCTACGGTTTAAAATGGATTCCGAATCACTATAAACATCCTTGGCACCGCCATGGTCCGTAACTGCTCAAAATCAACTGTAGCACGTGTTGTGTGTCGCTACAAGACTGAGGGACACTGTCAGAACAAACCCCGAAGTGGACGACCTACAGTTCTCACCAGCAGGGACCGGCAGGTGCTCTGAAGGGGAGATTCGAAGTAACCGTCAAACATCGCTAAAGAGTTTAGACAAGCCACAGGTGTGGCCGTTTCGACTAAGACTCTTCATATCGAGGCCCATAAGTTAGGTTACACTGGACGTTCGGCGGCCCATAAGCCTTTGATTACGAAAAACAACACGAAAGCGCGCTTTCGATGGGCCAAAAGATCACCGTACTTGGACTCTGGATGACTGGAACGCGTCCTTTGGAGTGACGAGTCACGATTTACCCTTTTCCGTTCCGATGGACGTGTTTGGGTAAGGCGTTTACCAGGAGAACACCTTTTGCCCGAGTGTGTCGTCCCAACTGTAAAGTTTGGTGGAGGAGGATTGATGGTATGGGCCTGTTTCTCTGGTATGGGGCTGGCCCACTGGTGAAGGTGATGGTGCGATGAATGCCGATAGATACTGTGATATTCTCGACAATCATGTCCCTCCTACGTTGTGGGCAACGTACGGTATGGATGATTGCTGGTATCAAGACGAAAACGCAACATGCCATGTTGCAAGGAGGACTCTTGATTGGTATGTGAACAACAACGTTAAACGCATGGAGTGGCCGGCGCAGAGCCTGATCTTAACTCAATTAAACATCTCTGGGAGGAATGGACCGTCGGTTGAGGGCCTGCACCTCACTCCCCAAAAGCAAGCCTGAACTATGGAACTTCCTGTTAAACATTTGGAAGGAAATTCCTCTTGCCACTAAGGCTAATTTAGTGGAAAGCATGTACAGAAGGGTTGCAGCTGTGATCTCAGCCAAAGGAGGCCCTACTTCCTATTAATTTTAATAAATATGGGTTTATGTCGTTATAGTGACGTGTCCGTCACTTTCTTCCACATAGTGTATATATATATATATATATATATATACATATATATACTGAAGTGACAAAAGTCATGGGATAGCAATATGCAAATTTTCAGATGGCAGTAGCATCGCGTAGAACAGGTATAAATGCGCAGAGCTTTCATTTCTGTTCAAGTTATTCATGTGAAGAGGTTTTGACGTGATGATGACAGCACGACGGGAATTAACAGACTATGAACGCGGAATGTTAGTTGAGCTAGACGCATGGGTCATGCCATTTCGGAAATCGTTAGGAATTCAACATTCCCAGATCCACTGTGTCAAGAGTATGCCGAGAGTATGAAATTTCAGGGCATAACATCCCACCATGGACAGCGCAGTGGTCGACCGCCTGCACTTAACGACCGAGACCGGCGACGTCTGCAAAGAGTCGTAAATTCTAACAGACAAGCAACACTGCGTCAAATAACCGCAGAAATCAATGTTGGACTTACAAGGGACTTGTCGGTTAGAACTGTGCGGAGAAATTTGGCTTTATTGGGCTATTCCAGCAGAAGACCGACTCGAGTGCCTTTACTGACAGAACGACATCGCTTGCAGCGACTCTCGTGGGCACGTGAGCATATCGGTTGGTCCCTAGATGAATGGAAAACCGTGGCCTGGTCCGATGAGTCACGATTTCAGTTGGTAAGAGCTGATGGTAGGGTTCGAGTGTGGCGCAGGCCCCACGAAGTCATGGACCCAAACTGTCAGCAAGGCACTGTTCAAGCTGGTGGTGGCTCCGTAATGGTGTGGGCTGTTTTTCATGGCATGGACTTGGTCCTCTGGTGCGACTTGACCAAACATTGACTGGAAATGCTTATGTTCAGCTACTTGGAGATCACTTGCAGCCATTCATGGACTTCATGTACCCAAACAACGATGGATTTTTATGGATGACAATGCGCCATGTCACCGGGCCACAACTGTTCGCGATTGGTTTGAAGAACATTCTGGACAATTCCAACGAATGATCTGGCCACCTAGATCGCCCGACATGAATCCCATCGAGCATTTATGGGACATCATCGAGAGGTCTGTTCGTGCCCAAAATCCTGCACCATCAACGCTTTCACAATTATGGACGTCTATCGAGACAGCATGGCTCAATATTCCTGCAGAAGACTTCCGAGACTTGTCCATGCCACGTCGAGTTGCTGCACTTCGCCGGGCGAAAGGAGGGCCGACACGATATTAAGAGGTATCCCATGACTTTTTGTCACTTCAGTGTATATATATCAATAAAACTCGTTTAACATAATTCCATTGTTTTAAAAATTACAAAAAGTAGTATCACAACCACTGTAGATTGGCAACAAGTGATCGAAATGTTATGAAATTTTGACACGTGTCGTGTGAAAGTTAGATTAATCAAAGATGGTATGAAAAGGCATTTAATGGTACAGTCTCTTAAGTTGATCCCATGACTTACTGACTCATGCGTTATCTAAAAAAATCGTATGAGCTTTTATTATTATAAATTATCACAATGACAGATTGTTAAAAAAGAATCAAAATGGATCTATTTTAAAATACACTCTTTAAAATAATAATGTAAATAAACTAGCAGGGTTTTTTTTTTGACAATAATAAAATAGAAGTTATTTTGACTACATGCCTCAATTTGTATAAGAGTTTATGTGACATATATAAAGAGAATAATTTAAAATAAATTCGGCAAAACAAAAAATTTTGTATGAAAAAACAATTTTATAAAAATGAAGCTCTTTAAAACAATGAAAATGTATAAATAAATTATAAAACATAAATAAATTTTTTTTTCAGTAATAAATAATTATTTTAAGGATGTTGAATTATAAAAAAACCCATTCAAACAGGATTACAAGTTTTTGTGAGTATAAATTTAAAATTTATTAAAGAACCCTTCCTTTTTTTTTTTAGTTCTTCAGAAATTTGATATTAGTTAATTAATTTTTATTGCTTTTGAAATCTAATGAAAATAAAATTATAAAACGTGAATTAACTCAAGTTTTTTCAATCCGTTCTTTGGATAATATATATGTTATTTGATATTCAATAATTATTTAAAAGATTTATTCTTTTTAAATTATTTAAATAAAAATATTTACTTAAAAGGGACTCCAAAAGGAAAAAAAAAAAATATTGTTGTTTATAATTTATTACCGGAATAAAAAGTAAATTTTGAGTATTTTAAGTAATTATTTTCTGGTATTTAAATAAATTATGAAAGATTATTTTGCGCTTTCGTAGACAGTTTATGATTCATTATGCATTTTATTTTTTATTAATATTATAAATATTGTATTCATATAAGTTTTTATTAACTGAAATTTAAAAAAAAATTTTTTTTATGAAATATTTTGACAATTTTTAAAAATATATTTCATTGCTTATAAACATTGTTGTTGTTATTAAAATTTATTATTATTTTAATTTTCATTTTAAATTTTAATATAAATTTAAATTTAATTATTTATTTTTCGATAAACATTGAAATTGTTGAACGAAATAACTATATTTTAAATGCAGTTTTGTATAGCATCGCTTTTTTTTTCCTAATTTGAGATATTGTTTGTATTTTAATCAATAAGTGTATTTTTAGTTCTATTAGCTGTATTTATTTATGTTATTTTAAGCTGTATTTTAGTACTGCACGGTATATTATATCAATAGTATTTAATTTCTTTCAGTAAAATATGCTTATTAACATATTATTGAAGTATTGAAAAGCTATAGTCAAGTAGTAATCAACACATACACATACATATATTTATATATATATGCATATATATAAATTCATGAGTGTAAAATTTAATAACTTAAAGGATAATTTTTGTGTATACTCGTTAAATGATCCTTATCTGTTGAATTATGATTTTTATAGATTTTTTGTAATTCTTTGATTTGTTTTTTCTACTTTACTACTTAAAGTAAAAACATCTAGGTTGCACGTGTGGGACTGCATTTCTAATAAAAAAAAAATTAGTTATGCTTTTAATTCTGTATGTTGTATCATTATGTTGACAATTTTGATTTTTGTGCTTCAACACTGTTGATCTCTAATATATACATGTAACAATTCTGATTTTTGTACATCAACGCTCTCTAATAAGTATGTGTGTCTCGTATATATACTTGTCTCTAATATATACGTGTCTAATATATATAGTACGTGTATTCTAATATATACGTGTCTAATATGTATAGTACGTGTATACTCTAATGTATAGTGTCTAATATATATAGTAAGCGCATTCTAATATATACGTATATTATTCGGTATAAACTCAAATTCTAGATGAAGATATAATTAAAAATTCAATAATTTAAAAGATAAATTTTATTTTTGAAATTTCATTAAATATGTGTTGTCTTTTAATTCGTGTTTTGCAGCATTATTTTTGTTGTAAAATTTTAATTTTTTAGTGTGTAACTTGTTTTTTTTTCATACGTGTATGTAATGTTTAATTTGTTATTATAACTTATAAATTTCACATATAATTAATTTCATGTTCGTGAATGAGTGGAGATGCATATTTCTGCAATTAAAAAAAGTGGTTTAATTTTTTTCTCAAGTTAAGTTTTGAACGTTGTATGTTCTACTGTTATCATTATATTGTAGCACTAAATAACTAAATGAAAACAAGACAATCATAGAATGGCAAAAAGTTTAATGGTGGCGCGACAAAATATTTACATCCACAAGTGAGATTCGTAGCAAGAAGTTGGTAAACAAAAAATAAAAAACACGAACAAGACTACAACTGAATGATAATATTTAATGGCAGCATGACACACTATCTACACTTGCAAGAGAGTGCTTTTTTTCACTTAAATACCACTACAGATGAGAACATAAATTACATCCGACTGCAATGCATCTTCTTTGCTTGGCATGAGGAGTAGAGAAAGAGGAGGTTCGGCAACGGAAAAAAAGGGGGAGACGTTGGAACAACCCCGAATTCTTTTTGCCGCAAACCAGGAACAATTCAAGTATGTACTTCGTGGAACGTAGACTCCGTCAGATCCTGACAGGAGGTTTTCATGTGGTTTGGAGCATAATGCTCAGTAGTTGGGGAAATTAAACAATGGCATTACCAAATCAATACGACAAATTAAAGTTTGGCAATCTATATAAATAGGGACGTATTAAAATAGGTTTCGGATTATAATAATCTTTCGGTCGTGTGGTACATACTCATTACGTTATTTTGGTCTAAAATTTAAAGTTGAGATTTTAGCAAAACGAAAAATTTCCTGTTTTGGAAATGATAATAATACTGTGTGGTAAAGAATACAATTCAACAAGGTATAAATACCCCACCATATCTTCCCTCGTTAGCAATGGTACAAAAAAACACTTTGAACACATTCTGGCAAAATTCCTGCATCATTTGTTCGTTTTTTATTAGCAACTAATTTACTCAACATTTGTCCCTTATTCTTTTACATTTTTATTATTTTGTATAAGGCACGTGGTTAAGCACCAGTTAGATTGCGCCACGTGGAAGTTTCAATATCAGAAAAGTAAACAGAATAACAGAAGAGGGACTGACAGCCACCAATAAACTGATTGGAGGAACAAAATACTGCAAAATTAGAGCCCGACACTATTCGGGTGCGAAAAAAAAATCTGCTTTTTATGTGTGTGTCCTGTAACTAAAAGTGGCGAGTGTCCCAACTACTGATCATTATGGAGGGATGGATGGTAGGATCGTCTACTTGTCGTCGAGGGACCTGGAGGATGGTCCGCAGTAGGATAGGAGCTGGTGGAAGGTGCAGCTCTTGTAACAGCACTCGTCCGCCACCCCCCGGGTGCTGCGAGGTGCCTGCAGCCCGAGGAAGTCCAAGGCGGTCTGAGGATCCACGAATCCCTTGAATTCGGTCATGGAACTGTCGTATCCAGCAGGGTAGGTGTCTGGAAGGAAGAAGATGGATAAGCATAATCGGACAAATTTATACCGAGATGAAAACACATAAAATATGTCTTGGAAATAATTAAAATATTTAAAAAAAAAATTGAAAACAGAATTATTTGTATTAAGGGCAAGAATGTTGATTAATATCAGCAATCATAAATTGAATCTTAAATATTTTTGCCACAAAATTGCACTGGCACCAGGTAAAAGAATGAATTCATCGGAATAGTCTTCTCAATGTAAAGCAATAAGTTTAAAATAACAAATAGAAAATCGGTATAGGGCCAACAGTGGTCACCATGTTAAGAACATTGTCCTAAATTAGATTCAAGGATCTAAAAGCACTTAGGAAGCCAAAAGACGTTACTGTTAGACAATTCAGCATTTCTTTGGTTTGGTAAGGGAATGCAGTAGGGGAATTTTCCTATTCATATTAGAGTCTATATATATGTGAGTTATTGATATTGAAGAAGATGAAGGGAAGAGTGGATTGCTCACCTGCGGTGTATGCGTAGTTTCTCTTCCTCATGTGCATGTGGCTGGGATCGTAGTACTCGTTCTCGCAGACGGTGGCGAGGGCTTCGACAAGCATTTTGCCGCACAGTCTCATGCTTCGTTTCTGGATCTGGTGGTGTTTGGGCATGGCTTCCACTGCTACCAGCCCCAGCACTACCAGCATGCACAGGATCTGCAAAAGAAAAACATACTATAAGCCATGCAACTATTGAGCTTATGTGTAAAGTTAGAAACTTTAACAATGATGACAATGTATATACACCCTGGATAAAACATATCACCACAACACATGAATTATACAATGATTACAAACAATTTTATTGAATACAAAAATATATTTATCAATACATATTGCCACCCATATCGACACACGAAACGCGATCCAACATGTGCATAGTGTTAAAAGAGCGATAATCAGCATATTTTGATAAAATAGTCACATGGGAGAAAAGAATATATTTTAAGAAATGATGTGAGAATCTATAAATTTTAAATTTTTAAATTTTAAATTTTATATCTGAACTTTCAATGATAATCCATAGATTTTGAGAAAATAAATAGACTAATTATTGGTAATTATCGTATATTAATACTATAATTTTGTTACTTTGATATATATATATGTTTCATACTATCCTTGTACATCTAAATAAATGTCAAATAAATCCATTTTTATGTCAACTTAATAAAGTCAAGAAATAAAAGATTTTAAAATTTAGTAATTAAAGATATTTATTGATTATTCAGATATTATTATAGGAAATTATTTACAAAAAAAGGACAAAAGTGTCCATTTAAGGATTATTGATGATTTAAATTTTTTCCTTATGTTTTTATAAAGGTTTTCTGCTTTTACTGCTGTCTTATAGCTGTGATCTGAAATTTGCAATTAAAATAATCTAAGAAAAATCAGAAGTGCATTCAAAATTTGGAAAAGGTCACTCCTTAATCTACTAATCACATTTATTTTATTCATTTTTGTCGAAATTTTGAAATTTGATTATTTCTTAAGGAAAAGTCAGTATTTTTTTTTTATTTTATGAAAAATTATTAGATTAGAAAATAATACACAAAGTCTTCACACTAAAACTTCTGAAAATAATTAAAAACAAAAGAGTGCGAATTCAGCAGTCTCAAGCAACTAGAATGTTCTGCAAATCGGCTTTCATTTCAAAGAATTCTCTGATTCAAATGATTTATTAAATTTCTTTAAGGTGTCTGTTCATCTAATGAACTTATAGTTTATTATATAGAAAGGTCAATAGTGTAAATTAATTCAATCACGTGAATGTTTCCGCGAAAGTTTTTTTTCCCCAAAATCAATTCTGTTTCAAATTGTTTCAGAAATGTTAAAGGTAATGCAATAGAAAAAAATTATCTAAACAGATGGTTTTTAAAACATTGTAATGAATGACCATACAAAATATAAATTTTTATTTCACATTTTTTCACCCTAAATATGAAATTAATTAATCTTAGCTTTGAAAAAATATTAAGAGGCTGCAATTGATGTGTACACAATTTCTTATTAATTTGTCCATCAAATGAAGATAATTAAATAACTGCTATAAATTTGTCCCCAAAATTTCAAAATTATTTTTTATTAAATTTTAATCAACTCAACCAATATTTATTGAAAAAAATAGGATCTATTATCTCTTTGCCCTTTTTAAAAATATATTAACTAATAAACAACTGTAATCATTGTTAAATTAGATAAATGCTAAAAGAATGTCATTAACTATTCGCTGACTTTTATTAATAATAAAATATTAATTAATTCATTGTCATTTTTTATTACATTAATTAATAAATTGTGTTAATCATTATTAAATTAGAGAATGAAAAAAGACTTTCATTGACTATTTTCAGATTTTAAATTAAACAAATTTTTTAATATTTAAAAATTTTTTTTAAAAATTTAAATGAATTAATTAACTGTCATTTTTAGTATATTAATTTATAAAATACTGTGTTAATCATCGTTAAATTAGACAAATGATAAAAGATTTTCATTTATTCGCTGGCTTTTTATTATTAATAAAATATTAATTAATTAATTTCCGTTTTTAGTATATTAACTAATAAACAACTGTGTTAATCATTGTTAAATTAGGTAAATGATAAAGAGAGATTCACTGACTATTTATTGACTTTTTTATTAATTATTAAATATTAATTAATATAATAAATCTATAATACAAGTAATACAAATAAATTATTAATGTAAAAATTTAATTATATAATAAATATTTAATTAATTTAAATATAAAAGAATTAAATCATTTATATTTACTTTTTAATTACAAATTAAAAAGTCATTTAATTAAAAAATGCTCTAAAAATAAAATTCATTTGTTAAATGACAAAATATTTATAATTTCGTTTGTTTTACAATAACTAATTTATTTTTAGTAATTAAAAATTATACAGTTGGGATTGCAACAGATTTTAGATAATAAACATAAAAAAATTTAAAAATAAATCGCACATATACAAAAAAATTAATAGAAGAGCTGTAAGCATTTCTCGACATTAAAAGCATTCATCTCCAATTTCGTTTATTTCGCAAACCAACTCGTTAATCAGACCAATTGAGAGATCCAACTGTTAACGAGTGAAGTGGTTTTTTAAATGGCGCTTGTTAAAACCACTTCATTAGCTGTTTTTTCACTGGGTGAAAATCGATCGCAGTTTCGTCACTCTCCTTGAGGCCGCAGTGTAAACAACTTATTGACTCGGGATGAAATTTGTTTTCGAATCTCCTCTCTCATAAACAGGATGACAGGCGGATGTCCGAGAGAGTCATCTCTGCGTTATTGATGACCCTTCCAAATTTCGATACTCTGTTACTAGGGGAGGGCTTTAAGCGGTTGTCGTTCCATTAAAGTGACAACAGGTGACCAGATTTCATCTCGACAAGTTCAGATTCAGTTTTTTTATTAAGGATCTCTTCAAATACGTAATCCTAGCCTTGCTTTAAATATATTTTTTTCATAGTACCCTCATCCTTTTAAAAAAATCCTTTCAACAACAACAACAGGAAATGGACTCAATTATTGTAGTCTTGATGAAAATAATAATCAATAGTTTTGAAACTGATAACAATTAAACAATAAGAAAAATTATTTTTATTATCTAGTTTTTCACTGATAAAAAAAATAGTTGAATGCAGGAAATGTTGTATATTCACACCATGGTGGGAAGGGTTTGAGTTTAATTTGTCGCTCTACGGTCATTTTTGTGCATATTTTAGGCTAATTAGACCGAAAGTTTAATGTGGATTATGAACCAAACATTCATGCCAACGCCAGGATTCAAATCTGAAACCTGCGGTACCAAAGGCCAGAGCGCTAGCCAATTGATCATCAGGTCGCTCCATAGTGAAAAGGGGCGAGATGAAATATTGCTATATCAAAGGATTTTAAGTTAATTTTTTGTGTTCAAATTACTTTATCCTATTACATCATAATTTTTTATATGCGAATTACACGTCTATGTAAGGAATGCACATGATAAATCTTTAAGCAAGAATGTCTTTTAATAGTATTCCAGAAGGAGGGTACAACCCCCACCGTCGCTCAATTTCAAGTTTCAGGTTACTCGGTCTAAATTATGGTGACAATTTATGTGCAATAAAAAGGTCAAAGGTGCCCGGGTAAGGTTGAATCTGCTATATCAGTCTAAAGCTATTCTAAATGTAAATATCCACAGTGTAATGCATCCGGCATTCGAAAATAATGTTTCTAATGCAAATAATTCGCTGTTTATATTTTAGAACTGAACTTAACATTGAGCCAAATGGCTTAGAACGGTCTTGTAGTCAAGGCGGCGGGCGTTTGAACGGTAGAATCTTGATTCGATAGTTATATATATAAGCACGTTAACGGGTAGGTGTTCATTTCACATTATGGCTGCCTCATGTGTTTGTATTAACCTATCAAGATGGTACTCCCGTAATTAAATGGTAAACAAGATCAGATCATTTCATAGATCAATATTCAGAAGCATGGATGATAAACAACGACAAAATTAATTGAAGGGATTTTACAATTACGATAATTAATTGTAAGTACAAAAATTAATTCAAGGTATAAAATAATCTATGGCGAAATATTTAGATTATTGTTTTCGTTTTCAGTAAAATATTTGTTCCAACTGAGCAAATTTATAATAAAAAAAAGCTTTTAAAAATAAATTTAATACACATATTTAAACATCATCTACTGGATAAAAATAAGTTATCAAATTAAATTTATCAGACATTTTTGTTGAGAAATTTATATAAATACATAGTGAAAAGCTTTATTTATAGCAAGATGAAGTTTGTATTTCTTCCTTGTATCGACGGCGACTTGTAAACTGAGTTACGACAAATATTTTGTGGATTATCATCCGATTATCTGTGAATTATTTTAATCTTGTAATGTCCCTGGATAGCGCTGAATTTGCATTAAATATATCTCTTAAAAGCGAATGACGTCAACTCACGCATTCGATATTAAAAGAAAACTTTATCAGACTGTTTCTAAATCTTCTCAAAAATGGAAATTAAAACCAAAGCAAATAGTTTGAACATCTAAGCAAAAGACCGCACTTCGTCAGCGTTTTTATGTAGAGTTGTTTTCTCCGCTGAAAACTGATATTTGTACTGAAAGCACTTTTACAGAGGTATGAAGATAAGACAAAGGAAAAAATACTATGATACTATGATGAAATACTATGATTTTTGACTATCTTTGAAAATTTTCTGAAAATGAATCAAATGTCTCTTGATACTTCAAGTTTATATCCAAAACAATTTTGAAATTGTTATAAGTATTTCAATCGCAACAAGATTATCAAATTAATTTAATTTGCATCCTCAGCAGCTAGAACTAGAAGTAGACGATTACGTTGTTGTTGTTGTTTAAAGTTTAGTCCCGCTCAGATCACATGTCGTAGAACCAATCAAAAGTCTGATCTCTTGCTCACTCAGTCTTCTAGTTTGCTGACTTTTTGTGACGTGCGATCTTAATTTCTGATGGGAAAACAGCTTAAAAGTGAAAATATTGACCTATCGATATTCCAGAAAGTACCTCACCGTCAGAGTTCTTATTTTTAAAAATCTTTTTACTGAATAAGTCGTATCCATAAATGTCTCGACATAATTTGGATGGCATGCAGAGAAAATAACTATCAACCTATTTTTTTTTTTTTTTTTATTTTCTGGATATCTATGTGGCTACAATTTTTAGACATCTTCGAAATTTATAGTTATTCAAATATTCGTTTTTGTAACTTTTTTTTTTTTTATTTATAGATTTCAGAAAACTAATGTGACAAGAAGATAATTAGATATCTGAAATTTGTCCCCAAAATTTCAAAATTATTTTTTAATAAATTTTAATCAATTCAACAAATATTACTGAATCTAATAACGTCCTTTTTAATATATTGACTAATAAACAGCTGTTTTAATCGTTGTTAAATTAGGTAAATGATAAAAAAAGAAATTCACTGGCTATTGGGTGATCGATTATTTCATTGGTTATAATGTGAGGTAAAAACAAATTCAAAATACACCTGATATTTTAAGGAACATCCAGGTGAAGAAGAATGTCGACCCCAAAAATAGCTTCCACTGTAGATGACCATTTGAGTTGCTATTTAGGATTTAATTAGGAAGTATTTTGGACACGGAATGTATTAAGGCCTAAATGGTCCGGTAAATAAAAGATAGGACTTTGAAAAAGGAAAAAACCTGGTTCGAAAGGCCGAAACCAAAATTTTTCACGTGCAATCTTGGGTTTGGTACGTTAAATCCAAAGATCTTAGATCCCAACGTCATCAGAGTGATTTCTAATCGAATGAGTAGCGTAATATTCCGCAACTTTTGATATAAAATTATCTCTGGTCAACTTCACACTTAAATGTGCGCAAAACAACAGCCGGCTTACTTTATTTCCTAATTTTTCGTTGGATTTCAGCTGTCTAATCGGCGACGTTTATTGTCTAAAGTTCAAGGATCGAGAGAAGATCTCACGTTTTTTAATTTAATGGGTGCAAGGTCAGTTATCTTCGTTTGAAATGATGTCATAATTAGCTTTGATCTTTGTAGCTTAAAGACGTATTTTTATGCGATAAAAATGAATTAAGTATCTTTTTTTTATTGTGTTAATATATTTATTCTCTTTTTACTGTTAGATAAAATAGAAATATTAGAAAATTGAGTGAGACATTCAATTATTAGAAGCCCCAGAAAAAAATTTTTGTACCGGATTTTATACAGATTTCCAAAAATAGAGTAATCCAAGCATAATTACTAATAAAAAGATTAAATACATATTCTTAATACAAAAAATTTATTTATTTTTATTACATTTTATCTATATTATTTCTTTTTCTACGCATTCTCTAAATAATTTTAAATTTAAAATTTGAATTCATTTATTATAAGAAAAAAGGTTATATATACAAATATTCATGTATATCACGTATTCATCACAAATATTCTCATATGGTTAGATATACAGAACACAAATTAAATGAAAAAGAACTAATCACCTGCCTTTTTAACGCATCTTCATGGCATTTTATGGCATATAATCTACGATTTATATATAAAAAATTTTATAACCTCAGGATGCAGACTTTAAGTAGCTGCTTGCAGTACTTTTCAAGAAATATTGCTGAAAATATTATCTAAAAACGCTTTTTTTTTCCTGAGATAATAGATGATTTTTAAATTGATAGGAAAACTGAAATTTTTATACTGATTGATTGACAAATCAGGGTTTTAATTCTCAACAAATATAAAATTTAAAAGTTGTCAGATTTCTGAAATTTTGTTTCTGAAACTTGTTCCAACTAATCTTAACTAAATGATTTAAGGTTGGAATAGGATGATTTAAGGTTGGAATAAATTTATTAAAATTTAATTAAAATTAAATTAATTCTTTCATTTTGAATTCAAGACTTTTTTTTTTTTTTTATTTTACCTTTATTGTACTTTTATCGCGATGCTGTTATACATAAATCTTCTGTACGATTTTGGCCACGAAAAAATCTATGCATTTTATATTATATATATATATATATATATGTAAATACAAGAAATAATCCATAATTATCTTTTTTAATTATATTAAGAGCTCTTTACAATTAGAAAAAAGAATAACAATAGATAAAGTATAACATAACTTTAGCCCAAATGGAAAAACGATAGACTGTGTTAAATACATCATATCTAACTATTAAAAACTCATTTATAGAAAACGACATAAAAAACTATTAAAATTAATGTATATTTTATCAATTAAAAATTATAAAGTACAATTATATAAAATTTTCATCCCGGCGTGCTAAACCAAATGGTTCTCTATGGAATATTCAGTGCTTGGGATGAACAAAAAAAATTTGAATTTGAAACAGTGAAAAGTTTTTAAAATTAAATTTCATAAGTCAAAAAAATTAAATATATGTTGAATTTTTTAAAGCTTAAAAATAATTTAAATCTAATTTTTGTTAATATACATTTTAAATTGATTTGAACAAAATAAATTATTAAAATTCAAATAGATTAAAAGTTATTATGGGCTACTAGGTTGTCATTAAAAGTTATTAGGTTATTATTAAGGTTATTAGGTTGTTATTTTTTTAAGGTCATAAGAGTATGAAAATGTTAGAAAACAAGAAAAAAATAACCAGAATTAATAAAGGAATTTTCAGAAATGCAATAACAAAGTTCGTATAAAAAAGCCATGAAAATAGCATTTACCAAGCAAGCATTTTCAGTTGCTTCCCATTTAATCCCATCAAAATAATCTACCAAAAAACAGAAAAAAAAATGAAATATTTATTCTCCATCCAAAATGGGCAGAATCTTCAGTGACAAAATTGAAAATCATTAAACACGTGCAAACATCAAAAGAAATAGGAAAAATTTCAAAAGCAGGTCAGAAAGAAAATATACATATGCATACAAAAACAGGGTTGCATCTTTATGTAAATTGGTTGGAAAGTTTTTCATGCTCTATTATAAGGGTAGACAAAGTGTTTTAAAAAACATGATAGACGAAAAATCTTAAGGCATTCTACGTACTTTGTTAAAAATTCTTCCTGCTGTCTAGCCGTTACTGTTTTACAATCGCCAAAAACTAACATTAACAACAAAGAATGTATTGAAATTCAAATAAGTATGCCAATGCTTCTTCAAACAAAACTTTTATATTTTTAGAGAAAATTTATTCAAAGCATATGCTTTTCTTAGTAACGTAGTAGCTTTTACAGTATAAAGTATTTTTAAAAACCCACGATTTTTTAATATGAAATCTCTTCGTTTCAATAACAAGTTTCATTTCGTGTGTCGTGTTTAAGTCATTAAAATGAAAATCGTTTTTCAGATAAATTTAAATGTTGTAGAAGTAAAAAAAATATTTGGATAAAAAAGAGTTTTATGTGTTGTGGTGCATTCATAGTTTCTTAGTTTACTTTATTAAAAGTCTAGTGGGTGTTATTGAGAGATATGTCTAGAGTTCAGCTATACTTTTTATAGGAATAAGCTTTTTATTTTTAAATTTAAATGATTAAAATGTTGGTTATAATACAGATACTTTTTGCAATATAATTACTCAAGTTGCTTACGTTTAATTTTTAATGTCTTCAATTTTAAGTATGATATATGTAAATTTTATTTATTACTATATAAATATTTATATAGTTTTTGATTATTTTATTCATTATATTTATCTTATTTATTTTGCTGTTTGCTTCTTATCACTGATTTATGATTATTTTTATATATTTATTTTTACTGATAATATTGTTATCATTATTTATACTGATTTCAGGATTATATAATAATCTAATTAAAAATAGTCAAGTTTTAAATTTTGAAATAAAAAAAAATTAAATATAAGAAAATATAAGCGAGTAAAAAAAAAATCTGAAAATTATTTTTAATAGTATACCATTTATATTGTTTTTTTTTTTTTTTTTTGACAAAAACTAAATATCTTTCCTACTTTCATTTATTTTATTTAAACAATCGCAACAAATAATAATGAAATAACAAGTAGTAATAACAAGTTAATAAACAAGTAATTTATAGCAAATAAAAAAATCTTTTTTATCGAGTCTCGATAAAAATTCATCAGTTTTGCTTTTGATTTGCATTATGAAGCTAATAATAATAGATGATGATGAAAAAAAGAAAATTAAAATAGGATATTTCAAATAGTAAAATGAAAAGTAATAATGGGTATACAAAAAAGGATGAAATTTTGAAGATATATTTATCTCAATAAATAATTAGACACATGATATTATGAGAGTTTGATGTTGTAATCGTTCTGTTATGTAAAGGGTTATACCAATTATAAGATCATTGATCTCCAATTCTAATAACTTTTAATAAATTGATCATTACTGCTCAATATTTGTTTGCCCTTGACTTTTCATATTTATCTGTCTCGTAATTATTCAAATAAAGTTATTTTTAAGTTTTAAAAACAATAATTCTATTTTAAGTTAAAATAAATATATGACAAGAAAAAATAATTTAAATAATTAAGATAGGATTAATAATATTATTTAAAAATTGTGTAACATCTTACTAATAATTAAAACTGTTAAAAAATACTTTAAATTAAATAGTTTTATTTTAACTGAGAATTAGGATGAGATTAAAAAGTATATATTGAAATATAATATAATCAAGATAATATTTTGAAGATATTATTATATAATTTATATAATATTATTATATATGTTACAATATCATATAAATATTTTAAAAATATATATAAATATTATTAATTAATTATTATTATAAATTATTAATATTGAAAATATTAAATAAATATTTTCAAAAACAAATATTTTATATTGAATGAAGTTAAAAGACGATCTCTAACGATCTTTTTTTCCAAGTAAAGATGTTTTCTGCGTTTTATATTTTTTAGTAATCAGAAAAAAATACTATCTTGAACATTGGATACTTAATTACGTAATTTTTCAAGGTTGGTGTGTTGTTTTCCACGGTAAAGAAATCCTAATATTTTATAAAAATATCTAATGTTGAGATAAAAAAATTAGAGATCTTTTATCTTTAAATCTAATGTTAAGGTCATCTGGATGAGTTGCTACTTCCATTTATCGAATATTTCATTAATGTTTTTCATACCAAATATGGACAAACTTTCTTCACAGATTCAACCAAGGCTGTAAAAATTTTTCTCTATAAAAGATATAATAATAAATCATAAACATCGATAAACACTTTAATAGATTGAAATTTTCATCTAAAGTGCATTTTTGCATTCGGAAATGCAATGCATTTAATAGGGACAAGGATGTTCTACGCCTAAAAAAAAACTAAAAAGGAATTATTCTGTTTGAAATATGGCTCATCATAAAAAAAAATAATATATGGTACCTTTGATAATGCGTGAATTTCAAATCAAAATATTCAATTTAATTTAGATACTATCAGATTTAATTTAGATTATATATATATATATATATATATGTTGACAACGAAAACCGTTATTGTAGTCATCGCTTCTTGCCGAACAGTCGGTATTCAATTCTTGACGTCTTATTAATCATTGGGAAGTAGTCTACATTTACTATTATTTATACATTTCAAATAATATACATTCATATTTAAATTAAATAACAAATTACATTTTTAATTATAATTGAATGTGAACAATGTGATTGCATTTGTTGTGTATCATCGGATAAACCTGCCTATGTGAAATCCGAAGAACTTGTTCGAACTCTAATTTATTTCTGGATCTTGATTTTAATTGCTATCATTGCAGAAAACTCTATTTTTCCACAGGTACGTACAACCAAATGGTGAGATTGCATTGAGTACCCCCAAGTATCCCCTTTGTATATTCTCTGGGATACCAGTACCCCATTTTCGACAACACTGGTTTAATATACTTCACTGAAATAATGTTATAATTGGGCCCTGATGGCCGAGTGAATAGCGCTCTGACGCTCGGTGATACAAGCTTCGGGCACGAGTCCATAGCTGTGTCATAGATGTTTGTAGTGGTTCGGAATCCACTTTGAGCCGTAGGTCCCAGTCTAATATGACCGTAGTGCTTTGAATGTAGGTCTGACAACTCTACCCCGTAAAAAGTAAACATCTCATGTTTCGGAATATGCCAGTTGGCTGACGGCCTTTGCCTAGGCTTGGGCTGTTGTAGTATCGGGGAGTTAGTTAATTGTAAGATGGTGTTTTCAACACAAATATATTTCGAAAACTCTGAATTTTACTGAATGCTGTTTCTGGTTTGCTATTTGTTTATAATTTAATTTAAATCTTTTTTTAGGAATTTTAATTTTTGATGATAAAATTTGATGAATATCTTGGGGCGGGGTGACGGCGCTGTTGCACTAATGAAGAAGAAGTATAGCTATACATATTTGATTGAATTTTGACTGGTTTTTTCATATTGATGCTTTATATATTTTGTAACTTCAGAAAATATGGATGTATTCTATATCAGAAAACACTTTAACGAATTAAGAGACTATTTGAGGACATTAATATATTGTATACAAATAGTGTAAATATTTTTAATGCTTAATCCAACTGAATTTCGTCTTTTCTTTTTTGTATTGGTAGATTATACATTTTGAAACTTCATTTCCAAATCAGAAATCTCTTTAAAGAAAGTGGATGCTATTTATGTTCATAGGAATCTTGAGATCAATAATCGTAACTGTGAGTTGAAACCACAAAATTCCGAAATTAAACGTATTTATCTATACAGTTAAAGTGAAACCGTTAAAAGACAAGAGATAAAAAAGATTAAATAATAAACCATTGAGTTCAACGACACCGCAACAACCATTCAAAACACCACTGAATGACCTAAACTTGTTTGCTGGAAAGTTTATTTCCAAACGCGAAGAACTATAAAAAAATCCAGTGAACGACCTTTACCTATAAACTCAAATATAAACTCCAGAAAAGACCCCCTTCCTCTTTTCTAAAAATAGGCGTCAAACTTTTTTTCTCTTTGTAAAAATTAACTTAGGCTTCATAAAAATTTTCTTCAGAAAAAAAAAATATTCACTCAAGTGTTTAATAGGATGCCACTTCTTTCCATCTAGGAATACATTATTAGAGCATCTTGGGCAGAGTTTTATAGTAGTTTTCTTGTTACCAGATTCTTTTGTTGTTTGTCGTAAAAAAACAGAACAAAATCCAGCTGACGAGACATCAGAAACCTCGTCTGAATGGGTCCTCCCCCACGGGATGCCTACCATCAGACGATAATGGATGAAAAAAAGATCGTCTGCTATCTTAACAATCTCCCTCTTAACGACAATATTTCCTCTCCCTCTCCAACAATTTTCTTGTGGTCGGTAACTCGACACTCCTACATAAAAACAAAGTCGTAAAAAAAACTTATTTTCCTTCAGTAAAATCTAAAGTGATAATTCCAAGATAATGGTAACCTTTAATTGATGTTTTATGTGCAGTTCCAGTTCATTTGCATTGTAAACAACAGCAATAATTAAAAAAAGAAAAAAAAAATGAAATCCATTAGTTCAATATATTTTCACTTTTCTTTTGCAATAAATGTTTATGGTTGCTTCCCTTCCAAAAAATCACCATATAAATTATATTTTATATTTATTTGTCCGTGAAACCAATGTATCTCATTTAGCAGTTAGATTAGCATCTATAGCAATATTTAACATACTGCCATGTGTGGTACAGCTAAGCAACAAAAAAAAAACTTCAAATTTTTTTTCCATTATAATTGAGTAATAAAAAAATTCTAAGCCAAAATGAATTTAATGCAATATTTTTAAGGAAAGAAAAAAATAAAAATATTTTCATGGGGGTAGTCAATAAATTAGAAAAAAAAATAGAATTCTTTTTAAAAATTTAGAAAAAAAGAAAATTTTAGAAAATCAATAAATCAGAAAAAAAAAAAAAAAAAAATAGAATTATTTTTATAAAAAATTTAGAAAAATTAGAAATATTTAGAAAAAAAAATTAGAAAAAATTTAGAAAAAAAGAAAATTTTAGAAAAAAAAAAAATAAATGAAAAAAAAAAAAAAAAAAAGAATATATGAGAAATAGAAAAAAAAAAAAATTATAGGGAAAAAAAAATGAAATTAGAAAAATGTTTATAAAATTTTTTATTTTTTTAGAAAAAAATATATAAGATTTGTAATTAGGGCTTGAAAGATTTCGGAACTCAAAAGCCCTGGTGATGAGAAAGTGAGGAACACATGACACTTGAAGTGTTTTTCGCTCAAGTGTTGTTGATTCAAGACGTTATTTTTGCACCGCAAGAAATCATCTTATCTAGATGCTTTTGATTTTGAGAAATGAATGAAGGATAAAAAAGATTCGATAATATTTACTCCATTCCTTCGCTTCAAGTATAACTGATGACAGATGGAGGAGGTTGATACTATTTTCAAGATACATTGAACAAAAAAGTTGATCCGTTTATTTAAAGAGAACAACATCTTTCGCTTAATTCTCTTTTAACTACAAAGACTATTATCATTAAATATCAATATTTAACAAAAAGCAATTCGTAATGTAAACAAATTGTATACAATGTATACAACTGAATACAATAAACATAGAATGCACTACAAATCTGGTACATTTAGAGCAATAACTATTTAAGAGTTATTTTATCAAGCATAGTTTCGCGTAACAAGTATATGCTATAACGAAATAAATGAATTTTTTTTTTTATTATTATTTACTGAAAATTTAGAATTTTTAAATAAAAATTCTGAATGACTATTTATTAATTGGTTCGAAATGCATTAATCTTAATAAATAAAAAATATAAATTCATCTATTAATTTCTACGAGGGAAAAAAATTGCAGTTCTACTTAATGTTTTTTTTAAGAAAAGAAAAAGTAAATATTTTATTTTTAATTGACATTAAAAAAAAGATTTTATTTTTAGAATTAAAAAGTTTTAAAACTGTTAGACATATACTAATTAAACATTATACTCTTCTTCTTCATTGGAACAACAGCCCCATTATGGACCAAGGCCGTCTGCTGCCTACTGGCAGACTTCGAGATATATTTATTTTTACGGAGTAGACATTTCGTCCCTATTCCCAACGCTCTTCATTCATATTAGACCGAGACCTACACTTTAAAGCGGATTTCGAACCACTACGAATATCCATAGCACCGCCGGGACTGGAACCCAAAGCACCGAGCACCAGTTCTAGTCACATTACACACTAACGTACTATATACTAAAAATAGTCTTAAAATAAATATTTCTTTACTAATAATTAAAAAAAGAAGTAAAGAAGAATTTATTCATTGAATAAATTTTACAAATATCTGTTTTTTTTTAAATTTCCTGTAATCTGCTTAAATGTCATATTATTGAAATATAAGCGGTTCAAATGACTTTATCAATAAATTACCTTAAGAACTTTTATTTACATCCTACATATACTTTAAATAAATGAAATGAAAATGACTTTATTATCATTATATAAATAAACTGTAGGAAATGTAATTTATATTTCTATAAATGATTAATTATAAAAATGTCTTATACGTATTTTGTACTTTTTTATGCTTATTAATAATACTTTTTTGTTTTAATGCAGCTGGCCCAAAGAGGTGCGTGTAGCTTGAAAATAAGCTACGGACGCGGAGTAACAATACGCCTGCAACGCTACGATCATGTTTGACCGGAACCTACGGTTTAAAGGGGATTCGAACATCTACCAACATCCATGTCATCGCCGAGACTCGAATCCGAAACCTGTGATACCGAGCGCCAGAGCGCTAGCCACTCGGCCATTCCAATATTCGTTTTATTTATTTAACCTTTAAAATTAGATTACACATTTACATGAAAAAATCGTTAAAATTGTACATTAAAACCAATTAATTCCCTGGGATAAAAAAAATTCACAAGAAAAGGATAATTTTTTTTTAAGATGATAAACGTATTCTAGGTTAAAAGGTTCTTTCAATCTTAACTAAAAAAGAAATAGAAATATATTTAAATCTGAATTATTCATTTGTGGATTCGCTTTCAAGCATAGAGTTTCTATTTTATGGTGCTTGCAATCAATAACAGATCAAGTTCTGTGAATTTTATTTTTTCTCTTAATCTTATTTTCAACTATGACCTTAAATTTATTTTTAAATTAAATTGCTAATTACTTTTGGTATGTATATGAAACTTGCAATCGCTAAAAAAATTCCAAACTAATGTAATATTTCTTAGCGGAATAGAAAACTTTTAATTTTGTCAGAGAATCATTAACAAAAAAATTAACAGCATTATTTTTAAGTAATTATTTTTGGTTTTTAATATGGAATATATTTTTACACCGATGGAACAAAAATATATTTCAAGAGAATATTGTAACAGAAAAGCAAGACAAAAATAATCGGTTATTTTTTTTACTCTCATGGTAGTGTTTCGGCAATTTTATTTATAGCTTAATTTGGATGAAATTACATGCGAAGTTAAATCAGCGAAATATGACAATAGTGCTCAAAATCGATTTATAAATAAAAAAGGAGACTTTTTTTTTTTATTGTTAATAATAATTGTATAATTTAATGTTAAAAGGTGTTACTAAAACGAAAAGACATTATGAATATTAAATTTTAAGTATCAAGTACATAGTTGTGATTTTTTTTTAAATTTTATGGGTTGTGTTTTTAGGGCATATAAAAGAAGAGGTTTCAAGTAGAAAGATATTAATATATTTTTCCAGAAATAACATTTATTTCAGAGAAAAAGATATTGCAAAAAATCACACAATAGAAAACTATAAAGTTTTCTACTGTACAATATTGTTAAATTATTACATAGTTAAAGTAATACATATAAATGCAATAATTTAACAAATTATTCATTTAATGTTAATTAAATAAATACACTTTTATAGCACAGCAAACAAAAGTCAAAAACCAAAACCTTCTATACAATTGAAGAATTTTAATATTAGCTCATAAAAAAAAATAGCAGCTACTACATCTTTTATCTAATGAACGTTGAAAGATTTGTAAATTTAATTATACTTCTCTTTTTTTTTAAATAAGTGGGATTATTAATTAATTCTTATTATTTAATTTATATTTAAAACCTTTATCAACCGTAAACGAACAAAAATAATCAAAAAAACTAAATTTCATACATTGAATAGCTAAATAACTTTCAAAACTCAGTACTCTGCCAACATGATAAAAAAATTTATAGAATAAATACATAATTTTCTTTAAATATTTGAATTGAATGGTATTTTTACAGATGTGTTTATTTAGAATTATATATCACACACGAATACATCTACTAATTTTTCAAATCTAATTTCCAAATTTTTGACATAAAATTTGCACTATTATTCATTGGATATATTTGAGTTACTTTTAACCTTTGGAATATTTTCGACTCTGACGTTGTTTGTTGAGAAATATCGTTTGCTTGGGGGATTAATTTTTCTTATTTAAAGTTTCCTTTGCATTCTATTTGAGAAAATGTCAATGGGAAAAAACATATGAACTAATAAACGAGAAGAATTTTTTTAAATAAATGTTATTGTAATCCTTAAATCCTTAAAATAAACTTTAATGCTAACATATAGTAAAACAGTTTTTTAATCTTAATTATTTTGTGTTCTCTTTAAACGCCCACGTTTTATAAATCCTTGGCCTTATTTTCGAATAAATCTTTTTAAATAAAACTTTGTTTGCCTTAAGATAACAAATGTTTTGTGTTATTAAAATCTTTCCCTTTTCTTTCAGGATATTGACAGATAGAATTATAAAAAAAATCGACATTGCCCATAATGCGTCATGGGAAGCTTGATACGCATGGATGTCAAGGGAAAAAGTTGGGAATAATAAATTTCAAAATTAATTTTTAGAGATACTAGCTTCATATTTGAGTAGAAAAAGAACGGAAAATTTTATCAGGCAATTCACCTATTGATGTAAGATTCTTGATCATTTTCTGAATTGATTGGTTTTTTCGAAGAATGTTGATTTTGGAGCAAACCACTTATAAAATTGAACTGGAATGTTTAATAGTGGGTTGTTATTGTAGAATAAATAAGAATATGCAATTTATCTTTTATATCAATGTTAAAAATCTATTCTGGACCCATATTTTTTAAAGAAACTTACTGCAGTTTTTTAAAATTTTATTTTTAATTAAACTACTTGATGACATTCTATATTTGCCTTTAAGAAAACAAATCGATTTTTTTTTTTTGTTGTTATTTTTAAATATACTCAAATGAACTCAATATTCACAACATTCTTATAATGGTAGAGCAAAATTATTTATGTATTATATTATTTCATTATTTATCTTAAAAAGTTTTAAAAATAATCAGAATATCAGAATATTGATAACTATTTTGTTTTAAATATGCATTTTAGGTTAAGCGTTATTGAAATTTATATTACAGATTTGTTGTTTTCAACAAATTCATTTTTATCACATTTATTTTTATTAAATATTTTTAATTTTTATTTAATATATAATTAATTAATCTATGTATAAGCAGCTTAATTATGAAATGAATTAATAAATCACAGAACGAAAAACATTTAAAAAAATAATTTTGTGATTAATATACTGTATAGAAGTAATACAGAACTATAAAAACTATCCTTAAATAATCTTTTTGTAATTAACCTTAAAAAATGAAGTATTATGAACATCGAATCTTTTAATGCATTAAGCAATAACATTAAAAATTGATTTCACTTATTTACATTTCTTCAATTTATACATTAAAAATGTTTTTATTGCTTTGCAAAATTAATAATACTATACTTTTAATTAATTTTGTTTATAAAAACTAGACAATTTACTGAATAATGCTATAAAATAAATTATTTCGAATAATATTCTAAAAGTTTGCAGGATAAAATAAATTACTATAAATATTTTTCATATAACAACTGACCTTCAAACTTTTGGAAATTTTGTTGTCTGAGGTAGGTAAAATGCTTACAGTATTTTTCAGTATTTAATTAATACAGTATTAAGTGAAGTAAATAAAAATATTAAATAAATTATGTGAAATTTAATTAATGAATGGAAGTTATTTTAAAATAGCTGTTTTAAAACACAGAACAAATTCATAAAAAAAGTAAAATAAGTAATTTCACTTTTCCGCTATAATTATATTAATTATAATTTTGAAATGAATTATAATTTAAAGAGTTACTAATAATGAAAATCAAGATACTTATTTAATGAATTCTTAAATAGAATTAATTCAAAATTCTGACGTAATATTTGAAATTTTTTTTACCAAAATATGGTTTTGAAAAATTAAATTTAAACATTATGTTTTTCATTGTCCTATTAGGTAGGTAATTTAGAGAGGTCTTATTAAATTAGAAGTAATTTATTTCTGCCAGAAATTAATGTAGAAGATATACAATTTTAGTGAGATATCCATGTGTGATTTAATATTTGAAAGATAAAATTGCAAATAGAATTTCAAAGATAAATAAATTACAAAACTATCGTTTGAAACGTATTTTAGCAACAAGTGACCCAAGTTTGGCAACAAGTTTTTCTCAGACGATTTAAGAAAAATCTTCTGCATTTAAATCGAACATTTTAATTATTTGAATGCACTATTTGTAACTGTCAAAAATTATAAATTGTTTAAAATTCCAGAACATTTGTTCGAATTTCTTATAAATATTCTTTTTTCTTAATGACTTGATCTCTAAACTGAAGCAACAAATGACTGAGTAGAAAACAAGCTTTGAAAGATTCCTTAGATTTAGAAACCGAAAAGTTCTGTTTTATAATTTTTCTGTTCGTCACAAAAAGTGCAATCAGTTTGAGTAGTTGAAGCAACAAGTGGTCACTTGTTGAGATAAAAAGTAAAGCTTACCTTAAATGCCATTTTAGGAGGAATACTTGTGGCGGGAAAAAAAACTTCGGTGGTTTTAGAGCGGAGGTATGAATGAGTGGTGAAGTCAAGCGGCTCGGTGACGCGGCCAAACGATTTCGGTGCTGTCCTTTTATACCCAAAATCGGGGTGGAGCTTAAACTATCTCGTCGGGGAGGAGGAGGGAGGGGGGAAACGAAGATGCACGGGCCTGAGAGCGAGCGCCAAAAAACCAAAACATCGAATTCGCATCAAGTAGACGATTCTAAAAAAATAAAGGAAAGGAAAAAAGATTCGATCAAGTTAGTAAAAAGGGGGAATGTTAAATGATCCACAAAAGAATAAGAGTGGGAGGAGTTTACGCATGCGCTGATCGATTTAACTAGATCGTCTTGCGTTCTCCCCCTCTCCCCCTAAAATAAACTTCAGATGATGCAAAAGCGTTGGTGGGATTAGTTATCAATTCAATCTATTCCTTTTTCCTTCACCCCTTTTAATCGCGG
Organism: Caerostris extrusa; assembly: GCA_021605095.1. NCBI lineage: Eukaryota > Metazoa > Arthropoda > Arachnida > Araneae > Araneidae > Caerostris > Caerostris extrusa. Next base: position 167,209 of record BPLR01011841.1, on the reverse strand, counting down.
TAAAAAATTTCCATAATCATTTTTCCCGGTGGCGTAACTTCTTGTGACTGAATGACTTTTTGAAAGTTGTAATGATATTTGATTGAACATAAATATTTGAAATTTGAAGTTCGGAATTAATGAGAGAAAGCATTGTAGAAGAAAAATATAGAAATACAATAAATATTCGGTGAAATTTTCTCTCTTAGTATGTTTTGCTTTTATTTTTAGTTACCACATATGCATTATATTATGTTCGATTTACATGTATAAAATGTTTAAGTTAAATTTTAAATATGTAGATGTTCAAAAGATAAATGTTGATTAATTAATTTTTGCTGTGATTTAAAAAAAAATTCCAAGTTATTATTATTATTTTTAATTTACTAAATTTCTTTCATTTATTATTTTTAAAAATAGACTTTTAAACGTGTATCTAATTTGTTAAGAAAATTTAAAATATTGTTATACTATTTTAAAACACACAGATTTATTTATTTTTATTCTAAGCATATCATTTTATATATTTCTTTCTTTTAAGTTTATAATAATATTTTGATATAGAAATTAAAGACCGTAAGAATATCTTGATGCCTTGTCATTTAATAAATATTGAATTCTCTTTTTTTCTAAAACAAACAACAAAATAAATTTATTTTTTTTTTAACTAAAATCTTATTAATCCCTATCTTGCGTTATTTCTTTTTAAAACTTTTTGAAAAGTTTTAAAAAGAAATAAAACATAATTAATAAAGTATTAAAAACTTTATTAATCAAACTTTATTTTAAATAATAAATTTTTTATAATTATTCTTAGGATGAAATGAAATTATTATTTTTACATATTTAGAAAAAAACGGAATCTTTCGAAACACAATAATCTCAACTTTACGAAAAACTTTTAATCTCAACACACAAGTTTTGAAGGAATTTAATAGTTCCTCACACAGAAATTAAATTATGTTGTTTTTTTTTTAAACTCATGTATTCATTTAAAAATATTTTCTTTATTGCCGTTTAATATTTGTTAAATAATTTTATAGTATATTTCATTTTTATAAAAAAAATATTTTTAAAGTCAGAATTATAAATAGGCATTTAAAAATTATACATATAAAAAAAAAGGAAACATTTAAAAACTCCTAATGCTCTCTAATATACACTTGTTGAATTTTCTTCGAAAACAACCAAAGTTTTAAGTGTTCTTTTTTTTTATCAAGTAAAGTCTTTTTCTTAAAACTTATGTAATAACATTCAAATTAAAACTTAGATTTAACTATAATTAGTACTACATTATGAAAAGAAATTTTATTTACTTAGTAGATTTGCCTTTTATATATATAAATTAAATTTATTTAAATATTTACATTTTCATGGTGCATTTAAAGTTGAAATCGTTTAAAATAAAAGAAGGTAAAATTAAAAAAATCCCAAACAAGAAAAAGTAAAATTTCAGTAGTTTTGAACAATGATAATTAATTTTTTTTTTATATTAAAAATTTAATATGAAAATTTATAAGAAAATATATTTAAAAATAAATAATCGAATTGGTCTAAAATAAATGGTTCACTGTTTTTTCATAGCGGAAAGATATGTCAATTTACATTGAAACTAATTTAAAACCTTTTATTGAAAAAATTTTGTACTAATTGGCAGTTTCAAGCCATAGTGATATGGCATTGCACTACCAATCAACATGTACCATTTTTATTGAAAGTAACCAAAGTATAGCATTTTTTTTTTTGTCTCGTATTCCACTTATGCATGCCACGAATCACCCATCGACAGACACTGAGGGGAGGATAATACTTTCCGGTAAGCCAGCAAGCGTGTTTCATATAGAATAAAAACTCAGAAAAAGATGTATATTGATTCTAGATGCTTTACAAACCTTGTCACAATCGCCATCGTGTCTCCTTATTTCTGAGACCACAACAAACACCACCAGCTGATTTTAACTTGCATACCACCAGGACACGATTCGTGCACATATAAAATTAAAAACAATGTCCATATATCGAAGCCTGAATGATCTGCTGGTAGCCCAAATAACTATCTGGTTTGAAATCCAACGAGCGTGTCTATACTGAATGGACTCGCTTAATCCATAGGTTGGAAAGTCTTTCCGTTAAACTTGAGGAGGTTGCTAATGTTCCATATTTCCATGCCGGGGATGTTCATTCAAAATTATAGTAACAGAATAATAAGATCTATGTTGGTTGGGATGCTTTTGTCAACGTTGAATCTGCTATTGTTATACCTAACGCTTTTCACCATACTATTAAAAGAAATTCAAAATTATATATATATTGTGATTATTTGAAAGTTAAAATGCAATATACTTTAGTTACTATCTACTAATATTGAGTTTGATTTCCAGATAATAAGCACATTAACATCATGTAATTTTAGTTAAGTAATTGTCCAGCAAAGTCAACAATTTAAGCATTTAACTCATAATCGCGATTCATTAAATTTTATGTCTTGTTAATTAGCATACCGCATGCCACGTTCACTTTTGCAGTACAATTTACACAAGCATCATAAATAAATAATGTCGTGTAATTAATCTTAAAGAGTGCAGTGTGAAAAATGGTTTGGAAAAACTTCCTCAATTGATGGATTTTGGTGGATATTGTCATTGCCTGCTTTATATCCAAAAGCACATTGAATTATGATCAGCATCGATATGTAGGTTTTCAGGCACAAAGCAATATTCGTTTTATGATAAATTGCCGAAAACTCATAGAAATATATTATTTAAGCCAAATACTTACATATTCGGTGTATTAAAAATTTAGATGTAGGTTCTTTCGTATAAATACACTATAAATTTTAAAAATTCCATGTTATGCATATTTGTATTTTTTGTTTAAAGGAATTCATTCAATTTGGTATTACAGAAATGTAATAGTATATCGGTATCCTCCTTAATCTGTTATAGATCCTCGAATCCTTCGACATTTTCCCCATAGGAAATAAAGAAATATTATTTATGATATATTATACGTTGATGTAGTTGCATAAAATGATTCAAACACTGTTCAGTGCTAAAATAAACAAATAAAACAGTAGTTGGGTAAAATTCACAAGTAAATAAAAATTCACCAAATTAATTTTTTTTTTTATTTCTATCTCTTTTCCTTACTTCAAGCTGATTGAGGACCATTCAATATAATATTGAAGATCATTCAATCAAACCGATTGAGGATAACTCATTTATACTGATTGAGAATCATTCAATGTAATATATAGGATCATTCAATGTAATATTCAAAATCAATCAGTCAAACTGTTTGAGGATCGTTCAAAGTAATATTGAGGGTCATTCAATTAAACTGTTTTAGGATCCTTCAATGTAATATTGAGGATCATTTAATGAAATATTAATGACAATTCAGTCAAACTGATTGAGGATCATTCAAAGTAATATTGAGGATCATTCAAAAGTAATATTGAGGATCATTCAATGCAATATTAAGGATCGTTCAATAAAACAGATTGAGGATCATTCAAAGCAATATTGAGGATCATTCAATGTAATATTCAGGATCATTCCATGTAATATTAAAGATCATACAATCAAACTGTTTGAGGATCATTCCATGTAATATTAAAGATCATACAATCAAACTGTTTGAGGATGATTCCATGTAATATTAAGGATCATTCCGTCAAACTGTTTGAGCCTCATTTAATGCATATTGAGGATCATTCAATGTAATATTGAGGATCATTCAATGTAATATTGTGGATCATTTAATGCAATATTGAGGATCCTTCAATGTATTATACAGGATCATTCAATGTATTATACAGGATCCTTCAATGTGTTATACAGGATCATTCAATCAAACTGATTGAGGATCCTTCAATGTAATATTAGAGAAGTACAATATTATATATAGTTATCTTGAAATCCGTCCTTAATCCGTTCTAGATCCTTGGATTTATACCAAACGAATTTCTATATCCATCTATTACCTAATCCATCTAATATACATTCTTAATACTTTAATTTGACGTCTACTAAAAATTCTGTCCCAATGAAATTTATTTGTGCTCATTATCAGTTCGTTTCGAAAATGTAACATCATCTAGTCATTCTGGACATGATATTACGATTTGTTTGTTGGGGTAGTATCTGAAACATAATCTAAATTGAATATATATCCATTTTGCAAAGCAAGTCCTATCCCAAGTCGTAAATTTGTATATCAAGCAAAATGTTTCGTGTCCAAATAGGAAGCATATCAAGTTGGACTCATTCTAAAGCGCAGGTATATTAAGATACCACAGTAGTTATTCAAAATATTTAAAATAAAATGTAACCCAATTTTTTTAAAAAAGCTATTAATTAGTTAATTTTTATATAAAATAAATAAACTTTAAGACAAAACAAAAAATGTGTCTGGGGACTATATATAGTAATAAAATTAGTTACATTCTGATGATTAGATATTTAGAATTTATTCATTGTTTTTCAAATAAACATTTTCTGTGATAATGTATTTCATTTGCTAACCCACTTAGATGAACGAGTCATGTTTAAATGGTCTTAAAACTGTCTGGTCATGAAATGAATCGAAAGCATGATAAAAGATTCACATATTCGTGTTAATGATAGGCATAATAAAATCGGTGATTACATATCATTAAATGCTATAAAGTTCTTGATGAAAATTGCATTTTCAGCAAAAGCTGTTGTTTCTTTTAGTTATATTGACAAGAAAATTAATGCTTTCTATCATAAACATTTTTATGAGTTTTTTGTTGTTGTTGTCGTTATTTTTTGCAATTTTAGTAAGCGTTTATTTTATTTCCACATTAGATCGTAAAGAAAAAGTATTTGTATTAATGTATTAATTTTGTAACATTGTTTGCCTATTTTTATGAATGGATCATTTTGGAAATAACGATGTTATATTTAAGGTTTATTTTAAAAAATCATTGTAAATGTAACGATTACTTTGATGTCATTAGAAAATGAAATTTTATTCTGTAGTATGACTATTTTTAAAATTATTCAGTCAATTATAATTATCTTAAATATTAAATAAAATATTAATGATTTGGATAAGAGTGTATAATTTAGAGAGAAGAAAAATCTCCTCTTAATTTTTCTTTCACTTTTTAAAAATACGAAAAATTTTGGGGAGACAGAATATTGATGAAAATTTATTATAAAATTGCGTCTTTCTCTGGAATTTAAAGATAATCATGCAAGCCCTGTTAAACTAAACCATAATTTTTATCACAATTTGAAACAAATGCCCACAACTGAGAAATCTGCGGATCCTCAAGCTGAACAAAAATGTATTCCTATGTCAAGATATATATCCAGAACAGACACTGGAACCTTCGATCCATTTCATTATTATTATTTGCATTATCCCCCTATTCAAATAAATTCGAATTTAGACTTTGGTATTGATTTATTAATGCATTCGGCTTTTGATTCATTCATTCGCCACTTCAACTGCAAGGTATAGTATATTCAGCATTATACAGGGTACATTGAGGGTTGCAACATCTATATTTCACTGCCTTGGTTTAGAAGAACATCCACAAGGAGGATAATGTGGAAGATTTGTTCTTTCATACCTCATTGTATTGATGGCTCATTGTTAGAGGCCCCGATAAAAGTTCACCATAACAGTTTTTGCCTTTTTTGGGATGCATCCTGACAGGCCTGTTATACTAAACTCTCATTTTTCTATCCGGTTTGGAACAAATACCTTCAAAGGGAGAATCTGGAATATTCAATTTTCTCAAACCCAACTAAAAAGGTTCCGACGTAAAGATTTATCATGCTCATTCCCGAAATAGACAATCTTCAGTTCGTTCCATTAGCTATCCACCCTTTAAAAATAAAGCCAATCACTGGGCACTTCGACCTATGTCCTTCGCCTTTATAAAAGTCAGGTATGTAACAGATTTCACCATCTAGGGAGACCATGAGGGAGGCTACATAATTACATTTACATTTTGACATCAATATGGACCAAACATCCCTGAGGATGACATGTGGAGGGTTCTCATTTGCGTCGCTGTTTGTCTATCCAATGAAAAGATTTTCCGATCTGCAGATTCTCCACCATTCTATCTCTAGCGGGGACATGGAAGATATGGGTTTGGCATCTCTTATCTTTTGAACCTGACTCCTCTAATTGAGAGCGTTCTAATGGTCAATTGGCTAGGATTCTGGCCTTTGGTACAACAAGCCTCAGGTTCGAATCCTATCGGTGACATGGATATTTTTGAGTGGTTCGAATTCACGCTAAACTGTAGCTCCCTCTCTAATCACCCTAAAGTGTGCACAAAATGACCATTGAGCAACAAATTAAACCTTTCATTGAGAAACCCAGCGAGCTATCCGCTAAATTCCTTTCAAATAAATATTCACAAAGTGAATTTAAACAATAATAAACAGCCGCAAGGTAAAAAAATCCCTGCAAAATATCAAAACAATTTTTAAGAAATACATTTTTCCGTTAAACAAACAATTGATTTCTTTTTAGTTTGTAATCTCTCAACACAAGTGCCTTAAAAAAAAAAAAGAAAAGAATCTCCCTTGTTTTGAATTTCCTGGATGGATAGTTAATCCCATCTCCCGATCAGCTGTTCGCCCCGGAGCTTTTTGCTAATTTGAGCAAATTAATCTGTTTCCTGTCACAGAGGATTACCCGTCTTCGGCTCGCAAAACAAGGAGCGTCTAGGTGCGTGCAAAACGTCCGATGTCACTGTGCAGTTTTCATGCATTGCATAGGTTTGACGAAACATCCCATTGGGGCTGTGTGAAGGGGAGAGCTAGGATTGATTATTTACTCAAAGTGCTATTAGTTATTTATTTGTGTAAATATTATTTCTTTTAAAATCAACTTGATACTGCTGTGCGATAATCTTCCCTCTCTCTTGTCGAGGGGAATGCATCAGGAATATAATAAAATTAAAGTAATTTTATAAACGTGTCATGATCGCATTGTGGTTTCCAAAGTAGGGAATCAGATTCGATACTCAACTAGCAAATCTTAACCGAAATCTGTCTGTAATGAGGAGGGGATTCATAAATCTGTACGCCGTATTGTTCTTCAGTTATTCTCAAAGACAATGCAGATGAGGGATATTCGTTCAAAATTGCTTTCTTAAAATGTGTGTAGCAGAGTAGTTACCTCAACGTAGCGTACTGTGGGTAAGTCTGAATCCGTACACCCGTTGGTCTCGAATAGAAGAAATATGTTTGGCGCTGTGAATGAGAATGGATTGTGGAAGCATTTTGAATTACATAGATGGCAGATATCATTAAATTCATCAGGATAGGACGTATGAAGTTTGAAGGACACATTTACCTTTCCTTAACATTTAGGATATTAAACTATATACTTATTGGAACTAGAACTAGATGTGCTCCCGAGTTCAGATGGATCGATTGTGTGGTGGCAGATTTCAAAGTTTTAAGAATTACTAACTGGAAAATTGTCGCAAAGCAGTGATCAGAATGGAAGAAGGTTCTCGGGAATGCTTGGCATATTATGGACTACCGAGCCAATAGAAGAATAATTTTTAACATAAAGTGGTAATGTTTCCGTATGCCAGGTATTTTGAATCAAGGTCACTCGCCCCTGAATCGGCAGATACATAGTAGTTCCAACTTATGCAACATGACAGACCTGTTACACTTAACCCACAGTTCGGAATAAAAAGCCTTCAGGGGAATGAACCAGAGGTTTTGCTCCACTCCAACAGGCTTCAAAGAAAGAAGTACTGGCTTAACGATTTATGATAACTTTGCCCATAACAGACAACGAAGCCTTCTGTTCATTTCATTTGCGCTATTCACTTTTTCAAATAATTATATTGTCGTTGTTTTCGAATGACGAGCAATGTCGTCAAAGTCCTCTAGTATTACAATGGCATTCATGTAACAGATACAGTGTTAACTGAAATGCATTTTTATACTAACCTTGCTCATTGCATGTTTGATAAAATTTTTGGTGCCATAAAAAGATGTATGCCATATAATAGGACGGGGGATAGGTACGATAAATCAATCAGTTGATAGAGTTCGAAGAGGGTATGAACCCTATGATAACATACCTAGAGTGCCCGTTCATAATTGCGGAAGCAAAATGTAAGTGTATTCCTGGCAGGAATGAGTTTTAACCATAACCTTTTCTGCATATGACAAAGAAGGGCGTAAAACTTCTATAGCATGAAATGCCCTATCCTTAAAGAAGAATATTAAATCCTCCTCCTATGGCAAATTCCTTAAAAAGTGTATTGGTGCAATATGAGTGCAATTCTCCACCCTGGGTAATGTTGAATATGTTATCACACATCTGCCGTCCTAATGGTGAATGATCTAGATTTAATAACCCGACGCCATCCACAACACACTCGCTTTGTACTAGATTCTGCCTGCACAAGCTTTTTACTATATCACTTTAAATTTATTAAACTGTGTTGGGGAAAACATAAAACAAATATTATAATTTAGATAAAATTCCTCTAATATGCCATAATAGCCAGAAAATCGATTCATATGTATAGTTTATAAAATAAAATATTTTGATTGTAAAAAAAAAAAAAAAAAAAAAAAGAAAAGGAAGAAAATGATAAATTTTTTAAACAACAACATAGAAGACAACAAGAACAAAATTTTTTTGCAGCATATTGAAAAGTGAAATGAAATTTTTTTTTTTTTTTCAAATTCTAAATATTATGCCCTCCTATTTTCATCTACCTCATGGACATCATAGCAGGACCATATTCGGTTCACTCACGATAAAAATTACTTTAATAAGTAAAAGCTGTAACTTTATGAAAAATTACATGTATTTTGTTCCACTCATCATCAAAACATACAAAAATAGACTTTTGAAACAAAAGTGGAAAAAAAAAAAGTTTAATAATAATAAAAAAGAGAAACTTTCGTAAATAAACAAAATGCCTCCAATAAATTATTCTTTCCATGATTCTTGGTTACATCAATTCTGTTTTGTATTTTAATTGAAAAAAACGAAATCGCCTCTTCCCATTCTATTGAGCTCTGACCGAGGTTTCAATTTCCAAGTTGATAATTGGCAATTTCCTGTTGACGACTTTCACTGCTCGAGACTTTTTCTACGCTTCCTTACCCTTAAGTTTGTACAAGATAATTAAGGTCTACTTTAGTTTCAACATTTAAAAACTTACCATTCGAATGTTTTCTCCCCCAAAACTTTGCAGACAGGGGAAAAAAACACGTTATCGTTTTTTTTTTTTAAACATCTAGTTCATGTTTAAACTAATCTTACAGTAAATTAATTGCATCTGTTTAGTAAAGCATGGCATGTCTCAGTGATGTAAGTTATTAGATGTGTACATCAACAAGCGATTTAATTTTTATTCCTGTTTTGTTGTTGTTTTCAAAGTTCGAACGTGGCCGACATGCGTCCAGGGGCAACGTGCATGAATAGCAGGGATAGGAGGTGTAAGGAATGTGAATAGGAGGGATAAGGTTCGAATCCACTGAAAGTATCTGTTACAAGTACACGCTTTAGAAACGAGAAAACACGATGGCGATTGCGCTCACTCGTATCGGTTGCCATGCTGTCTGGCAGAAGTTTTTAGTTTTCTTCCATACAACATATAAATGCGGGGCAGTTACCTATAAAAGTCCTTTCGGCGGTCAGTGTTCTTCCCGTATCTCTTCTTGATGGATTGTTCGTGTGATGAAGACTTTCAACATGATGTCAACGATGTACAACATCGAAAAAAAATTCGAGCATTTTGATCTGAGGACATTTACTTCCAGAACTATTTCTTTATAGAGCACTGCTCTATCCAGGATTGTGCACTACTGGCAGGATTACTCCCCAATTTATCTCTGCAATTATAATTGAACATCTCAGCATTTTAAGGAAAGCATGCTTGTGCCTTTTTCGAGTCTTACGAAAGGACTTTCTAGCCAAATATGCAGGTACTTTCAAATTGATATTTCTTCTCAGGTTTCAAATCAAGCTCCCTGGGTTCAGAAAATCAAAGTGTTCTGCACTAAGCCCACATCTTTGTAATAAGATACATAATTTTTACAAACAGTTTCTTATAGAAATTGGCAACAGAATAGGATCCATAACATAATTGCTTGTGCTGATTCCTTTCTTTTAAAATTGTTTTGGTTTGGTTTGTCGCTCTACTGTCATTTCTGCCCAAGAGGGCTTAACAGACCGGGACATACAGTTTAAAGTGGATTCCAAACCCCCTACAAACATCCATGGAACCGACGGGATTCGAACCCGAAACCTGTGGTACCGAGCGCCAGCCTCTCACCTATTGTATCACCAAATTGTATTTTGATCCACCATAGAAAATGTAATCAAGAATTTTGAGTTGGGTAGTTCCTTTATAAATGTTTAATTTTTACCTTTGTTCAATTCTTTTATCTCTTTTATCTTTATTCTCTACCTCTTTTGTTTTTAACAACATTTGGATAAATTGAGATAAAGCACCACCAGGAGCATGCATTTCAAAGATACAAGACAAGACATGTGTGTATCAATTAAAAAAACACGAATTTAAAACACGACAGGTGAAAAGAGATGACGCACCAACAATTAATTTATTTTATAGCAATGCCTAATGTAAAAAGAATATGATCAAAATAATTAACCGTAAGATGGACCATTATATTTTAAATATTTTAAGTTTGATACATTTATGAAAAATTTGATTTTTGGAGATGTTATGCTTAATCTCGAATTTATGATCAATGACGAAAAATTAAAAGTTGATATAACAAGATTCTCAGTCAGATCATTCATTGATATAATAATACTATTTTAAAAACATTATATGACAAAAAGGTATATTTCGGAAATTAATTCATACATATCATGGAAACAATACATAGAAAGTTATCAGAAATTTGATTTGTGGTCAAAACATTATTATCAGAAATAAAAATATTCATTAAAAATATTTTTTCCAGTGAACAAAGGCTATTCGCATATGATGAGTTCTGATTTGTTGTGTTCAATATTTAGTATTAGACGTAATGAAAAAAAGTATTTACAAAAATAATTTTTAATATTAGAAAAGTAAATAAAAATTTTTCTGAATAATCTGAGGAACTCTTCTATTCTTGAATTTAATTCGATGACGTTAAATAAAATATCGTCATAAAAGGATATAAAAATTTCTGTCGGGGAGAATTTTCAAATAACATTAAAAAAATATGCATAGATATTCCGTTTAAGGGTACGGATTATCTAAGTAAACAAAAATGTAATTAAATATTCTAGCTAATAAATTTTCTTCTAAAGTCAACAAGCTTTTAATCGGTGGAACGATAAGATGTGTTTCTCCTCTTCTTAAAAATACATACATATTTTTTTAACAAATATAATTCAATAAATTTCGAGTTAAAATAATGCTATTGATTTTACCATTTTAAACATTTTATTATGTTTGCAAGCTAGTACAAATAATTCATTTCATTTTTGAAAAAAAAAAATACTTTTACCTAGTGTCAAAAAAATATTTTTTCAATGTCAGGCAGATTATATTGCGTGAAGAAATTAGCAACTGATACGTTGATTTGTTGCTGGATTAAGGTTAACGTTGATTTGTTGTCGGATTAGAGTTTTCCAGGATATCACCTAAGGACAAAAATGTATCTGCCAAATATTAAAAGTTATCTGCCAAGGACTCATAATGTAGAATCAGATGCCTTCCAGAAGGATTGATTGCCCCAGATTTGCGCGTCGTATTGAAAAACATTCACAGTACTCTATTCTAGCCATTCGATTGTCGATGGGTATGATTTCAACTTATTCTACCCTTTTTTTCAATGTGTGACTGTAACGCACGCCAACGGTGGGGATCGATTTTTCACGCATCACCACATCTAATTTAAATACGTTATCAATGAGCTGGTATTCGTCCAGACTCTGATTCACTTATAGATATTCTGTACAGCCCACCGGAGGATTTTTAAGGGTAACTGCTCTGCATTTGAATGTTGTATGGAAGGAAACCTTGAAAACTCCCTCCAGGCGATGTCAGACATTCTACACACGCCACAATCTCCTTGTTTTCTGAATTTAGCGACTGCAACGCATATCACAAGCAAATTCAAACTCTTGCTTTCCGACACGATTTATTTTACTGTACATAGGTTGGGAGTCGTGTATACAAAGAATGGAACACTGGGGGCGATGAAATGAAGGTATTACCTTCTGGGACGACTTTAGGGACATTCTGCAATGTCCCTAAAAGTCTGTCTTCCAAACACTTTCCAATTTCTTACTCCCGATTCTGAAGTCGAATTTTTTAAACTGTCTCCTGACTCTTTATCCTAATTTTATGAGCTATGATTTTAATGTATTTAGAAGAATTTGTGAAATAAATTAGTTGACTTTCATAGAACTCAGATATATGTGAAAACAATTAACAAAGTGTTTTTTGCAATTTTAAAGACTCGTATTTGCATTTACTTAAACGATATTCTTATATTCTAAATTTTCTTAAAAAAATATATTCTATAAAATAACCAGTACTAAATTAACAGGTACCAAAATACCAATGAGGAAAAGTAAAAGAAAATTAACCTCTTAATCACAAAGATGTTATGTTTGTAATGTATTAATTCTTATTTTATCTTAATATTAGAATAACTTCTGTAAGATCTTCTTTTATTGTGGATCCAAGATAGCTTTTTATAAGCTCGGTGTTGAGGAAGGTCTCTCAACATTTACTTAGCTTTCTGCTTAAAGTAATCACTATCTTTGTTACTGATTGTATTTGGGAAGGATACAATTGAATTGCGTCTTTAATTTTTAATTTTAACGTTAATTGTTAGATTTTTTTGGAAAAATAAAATTATTTTTGTAACAAAGTTTTTTATAATTGATTTCTTTGATTGAGATTTTTATAATTGATTTCAGAATCACCAATGAGTCACGCAACATAATAAGAAAAGGATTTCCTCGTTTCTGAAATTAGTGGCTGCAACGACACCGACAGCAGATTTAAATTTGAGTTCTCTGTCCACTAGCAGCTCACGTTAGCATTAGCCCACAAGTAATAGTATTTCCGATGAATAAAACCCGAGTGAATCATATTGATATAAAAAAACTTATTTTATTTATTTGAATAGTAATTTTTAAGTACAATCATTATATAATTTTAGCTTCATTACTTTAATGATAGTTTTATTACTTTTTAGATTTCACCTTATTACCTTATTATCTTTTTAGATTTTATCTTATTACATTAATATTATTTTTTTTTAGATTTTACCCTATTATTTTTTTAGGTTTAATATTTTCAAACACATAAAATTTACAAAATAAAGCATTGACTGTTTTTTTTTTTCTTGTATTATATCAGTTAATTTAATTGTAAAACAAGCAAATTCCTTTAAAAATATATGTTATCTATTACAAATAATTTAAAAAACAGTATTTTATATAAATAAGTCATCCATTTATAACTGCAACTGTATTAATTCTATTAATAAGTTACCTATTTGATTTTTCATATCATATTCCTTCAATAATCACAAATTTATGTTCATTGATAGCACTAAAAGAGATTTAATGTGTCAATTATATTAATTATTTGCTATTATTTTTTATTGACCTGTTCTTAAAATATTTATAATAATAATAATAATACAATTTAAAATAATATATTTTTTTCTTAAAATAACGTATGTAAACATTTTAACTAGATTTTGTAGGAAATAATATATTGAATTTCCCCATTTTAACTAAAATATAAAATTATTTTTATAACGAATATCTTCTTAATCCACGAATGATTCGAATTTCAAAACAAGTCAAGAGATTTAAAAAAAAAATATAATCGAGATAAATAATAATCGAGAGTATTTAATTTTAAGTTTGCATTTTCTGAAAATAATTATTCCTACACACCATAATCAAAAGTTAAAAATAATCCTTAACCTTTTTTTTTTATTTTAATTTTAAAATAATACCGTATTCACTTACTAAATTAATTTCGAAACAAATTATCATATTTACCTATTATGAACATTCATTAAATTTGTTAACTTTTTAAGAATGAAAGAAATCTAACGCTACGAACTACTTTTAAAAACAAATATGTTACATTTCTAATACTTATTTTTCGTGTAATTCTAGTGCATTTTCTGAAAAAAAGAAGATAAATGAAATTATTCTACACGCTTTTTTCCTCGGAAATGGAGAAATAAAAATCATTTATTTTCCAAGATAAAATTATTATCAACTGAGATTATTTTTGAAGATGAATGAAATTCCAGTTGATTGAATTTAATACGGATTTATACAGAAAGGTACAGTGATATGAAATTGTAATCATGCTAAAAAAAATTTATAAATTATATTTTAGATGACTTCCCATGGCAAACAGACATAGCATTACTCTTAACATAAATCTTATTTATAAGAAGATTTATTATTATGTTATTTTCGATGGATTTTAGCTACATCGGTTATGGCGAATTAAATTAAGGCGTGGGTGTTGTTATTGTATTGCATTACATATTTTTTTATCAGAAATGAAATATACTACTGTGCCTAAAAAGTAAGACCAATTATTTTTTTTTTCAAAAACTCGTTATTTATTCTTCCAAATTTATTTCATCGCCTTCAAAGTAATTCCCAGCGGACACAATGCACTTATGGAAACTTTTTCCCAATCCTCAAATGCATGCTAAAAAGTCATCGGCAGGGATGACCTTCAAAGCACGCGGTGATTCACGTTGAATCTCTTCAATCGACACAAAACGGTGCCCCCGGCGTGATCTTTTGAGTTTAGGGAATAGCCAGAAGTCACACGGTGTGAATACGATGGTTGTGGAACGATATGGGTTTCAATTTTGGCGAAAAAGTCACGAAGAATCAATGCAGTGTGAGCTGGCGCATTCAGTATTTTCGGTATCAATCGAGATTTGACGGCCAAAAGGGAATTGAATGATCCTTTTGAAATTCCAACAATATATAGGTATATTATACATATATACAACTTTAATTAATAATTATATTATACACCTTTTAAACACAAAGATGTATTTAAAAATAAGCAGCATGATTAGCTAATTCATGTTAGCTATAATGTTTTCACATATATATATTTTTTTATTCTCTGACGATGACAATATACAACATATTATATAACTGACTTAGTTAAAAAAAAGATTACAAAAAAGGTATCGCAAAACAAAGTCATTTGGATTATCTGATATTACGAAAAATGCCATTTTAATTTATTAAATCTTGTACGATTCAAGCATTTATATTAAGGACACTCAGAAAAAGGAATCTATTAAATATGAATCTAATTATTCTAAGCTTTTTAAAATCAAATTCTAAAAGAAAGAAATAATATTGATTGCACAAAGAACATATTTTGAGCAAACAGTTTTCGAAAGTTTTTATGAAAACTTCCTTCAAAACTTTATTGCGTTCGTAAAAACTATGCAATATGCTTTGGCATAATAATTCCACTTGATGCTTTATTGTTAAGTTACTGGATATTACAAATTCAGTCAAACTTTTAAATCATTTTCAATGGTAAACAGATTTTAAAATTTTTTTGTTCTTTTTTTATCTTTTTCCCATCAAATAACTTTTATTTAAACTCAGCCATCTAACAAAAACTTCAAAGATATTATTTCAGCTGATTTAACGAATATTGTATTTTGAAAAAGAAATTATAATAATAATATCTGACTGAATACGAATTAGAACGACGAGACAGATGAAGTGAAAATAGACAGACAACAGCCATGCAAGGATTATTTACTATTTTCCGATATTGTGATGGAAAATTAAATTAAACTTTTTTCTCGTGGGAATTTTCTGATGTTTAGTTTTATTAAATAGAGAAATTTGTTGCCTATATAAATCTTTTATCATTTGAAAAGAAATAAGAAATATTCCTCTTGGTATTAAAGTGTAAAAGCGTAAATAATTATAAAAATACGTTTTTCAAGTTGCAAAGTTTGCGGATGCATTTGGAAGGTTTACGGACATTACATGTAATAATTGCAACTAGGCCATGGTCCATACATACACACATACACACAAAAGAAATTAATCACATTGTATACACTTTAAAAAAACCTGATATATACTGATGAAAATTGATATCAGATACTATAAAAAGTATCCCATTTGTCGTATCAAGCACACTAAAATTAATTTATTAATCAAAATGTATTTATCTTTTAAAATAGGCTCCATGAAGTGCAATACAACTATGACAGAGCTTGATCTGATCCTCCATATATTTTCGTAGGCTAATGAGGTATGGCCTTCAATGAATTTTCTTTTATGTTGAGCCCTTTCATACAAAGTTTGTGCCCGGAATATCAGTCATAATGTTATAAATGGAATTAACATACATTCATTTCTTCATTCCAACTCTCATGTGATTATTTTTGACCACCAACTTTTTAATTTTGTCCATGTTTTGATTGTTCGTAGCAGTTGAAGTCGACCAGAATGAAGTAAATCAACTACAACTTCTCTGTCTTCTTTGAACGCTTTATATCATTCATGTGCTGTGTTTTTGACATGAAAGGTTCATCGTAGTTCCTTTGCAACATTTTTAGCGATTTGAAAATTGCGATTTACGTTTCGTCAAAACATAAAATTTAAGGCAAATTTTTTTATTTAACTAATTTTCTATTGTAAAATAATCACAGAGCACTCAAAATGTTTCATTACAAAAATAACTGCTGTCATAATAATTTGCATTATATATACACAGAGTGATTTAATTAAAGTTACAGTTTCAAAATGTTATAAAAAAAAGAAACACTCGTCACACTGAAGTCAAATTTGAACTGAAGATACTTGAAGAAAGGTTAAATGGTACGGCATCTAAAAAAGTTCCACCGATATTGTATGACATTGATGTGGTGGAGGGCTTTCCAGTAACAGTGTCACAACTGTTGAATGACTTGGAAGTCATTTTTTCCGTCAAAAAACCGAAACAATTAAGCACATTGAATGCTACAGTCAATTTAATGTGCCACTCATACCAAATAAGTTTTAATTTCGATTCAAAATATCACTGGCAGCCGAATTCACTTTCTTTATGCCGCTTACAGCGCCATCTATTAATAAACTTTGGAACTTTTTTCGATGCCTTACCATTTCCCCCTTCTTCAAGTATCTTCAGTTTAAATTTGTACTCATTGTGATGAGTGGTTCTTTTTACAGCATTTTAAAAAGTGAAACTTAAATTATAATCACCTCGTATACATATATATATATATTTTAGTTATGTATAAATATTTATATTATATAAATATTTATTTATTTATTTTTCATACCACAAATATAAATAATATACTGCAATAAAATAGCAAATAGAGAATTTTACGTAAGATAATAATTTAATAAGTGTTTTAATATGGGGTTCGATTTTTGTAGTAACTAAGAGGAAAAGTAATGAGTCGAAAGTTTTTATTGGTCGACTTGTTGATTAAAAAAACATTTATTTACAAATATGTGTTTTGATCCAAGCTCTCGCTTGCGCTTTTTTAATGTCTTATTTAGCGACTAGCATATCTACTTTTGTTTTTGCATATCTACTTTTTGTTTTCGTTAGCGTTTCGTCCATTTTAACGTATAATAAGAAAAAAAAATATGATCTTTTAAAAATCAATATGATAGAATGCATTCAATAAAATATTTTTTTCAGTGATTTGAATGCTTACTTTTCATTAAAATTAAACTACATGATTATTGCGATTTAATCTTTCATCGAAATCTGAAAAACCTAAAGAAAACAAAAATAACCCTATTAAAATTTTAAATTGAAACGGGAATTACAATCTGAAATGAAATGCTAATGAAATGAAATGAATGACAATGCAAAATGAAATATATAAAAAAAAATTTAGACAAACAAAATTTAATCACTTTGAACTGTTTAAGGTGAAAGAAGTGTTATTTTATACTCATTTGATTAAGTTTTTATTCCTTTTATATCAACAGCAACTGTGCATGTCATAATCATTTTTTAAGTAATGATAATTAAATGAGATAAAAAAAACATTTATACTTATTTAATAATGAAAAGCTTTTAATTAATTTAAGACACAATTTTCTTCTTTTTTTTTTTTTTACTTTTTTTTTTTTTTTTAATTTTTAACTCTTTATCTTATAAAATTTTTATCTTGGTAATAAATATTTTTTTTTTTGCCATGTCCTTTAATGATAATTGTTTGTTAGAGTAGAAATGGTTTAACTAGAGAATTTTCAGGGCCCTTATGACACTTTTCTAGCGTTCGGTGTCACAGGTTTCAGGTTCGAGTCCCTCCTGTCTTGAAATTTGCCAGTAGGCAGACTGCCTTGGTCCATCATGGGGCTGTTACGACAATGGAGAAGTGGAATATATGTATATTAGCATAGAGGAAGATTAGCCAATGTCCGCAATTAGCATAGAGGAAGACTTAGGTTTGAACCCTATGATGGCACACGTTGCAATCATTGCTTTCAGAAGCGATTAAATTTGATGGCGATTATGATTGCGTGTTTAAGAATCTCAGCAGTCAGGCTGAATAGTGGGAGTTTATCGGGTTTTACACGATCTGACATGCAAATGTCAGATGTCTAAAGTCCTCTCGAAGCGTAATAACTGTCAGTGGGCTTAGTATATATAAGTGGAGCACAAGTCCCAGAGATGAACAACAACAACGGCAACAATAAAAAGAAGAGATTTGAGTTAAATTGCTATTAAATGGGATTTTTATCTTGAATTAAAATGTATACATTAGCATGAAAAAAAAAAAATAGCAACTGTATTTAATTTATATGTATGCATAGACATGTAAGGATTAATAATGAATTTTACGACAAAAAATAATAAAGCATTTAAATGTCAAGAGTCGTCTGTGAAATGGGAAGGTGGATGGAGTTGTTTTGAATTGTTTGTTTTCTTTTCATGTAGGATTTTGTTTTCATAGGATTAGAAAATATGTGATTTTATTTAATTTCGATGGCAGTGAAACTGCAAAAATTCTCAAATGCAAACTTATAAAAGAATAAAAAATATTTTAATTAGCTAATTAAAGCTTAAAATTGCGAATGTTTACAATTTTGAAATGTATGATAATTAAATTTTGTTTTATCCATAGATTTTTTCCATATTATGTGTAAACAATATTTTCATTTGATGCAGAATCAGAAAAAAAGTATTAGAAAATATGTCGTTTTAGTTTAATTTTATAGCAGGGAAATTAAAAACAAATCATAATGTATAAATGCATTATTATAAAAGTAATAAAGATTTTTAATTATTTAAAACTTAAACGTGAAAACTTAACCATTTTAAAATCTATGATAATTAAATTTGTGTTTATTTATATGTTCTTCCACAGTATTAGAGACTTTTTTTTTGTTTTTTAATAAAAAAAGTGGTTTAATAAGTTTAATTTAAATATGTTTAACTTCATCCAGTAGAAAAATTGCCTTGTCTCTCAATTTGTGAACCATTGACTTACATGTTGTTTAAAAGGTTTTGGACAAAGTTTAAGCATGGTTGTAATATACAAAAACATGTCTTTATTTGTTCAAGAACATGAGACCATAGACGTAACAGAATATTATTAAATATAGCTGGAAATTAAATAAACAAATTAATTGCTGTTTATACACATTATGTTAGAGACATAAGTTCAGTTATAATTTGATGGCGTTTGTTGTAGTCACTGCTTTTAAAACAAGATGTCGATGTCTATTTTGATAGCGTGTATAAGCGACTCTCATATCGACAGTCAGATTGCTTTTCTGGAATTTCTTCCATACGACAAACAAATGTTAGGCAATTTCCTTTGGAAAATCTTCCTTGAAGGTAATGCCCTCCCCTCTATCATTCGTCTCGTCGGTGGCTGTTTGCAGTATATATATTAATGTATTGTCTTGCACAGAGGGTTACAAGATACTATATAAGAAGCAATTCTCATATTATACGATATATTTAAAATGTTACAATCGATTACTGAAATTCTAAATGAGTGCTGATGCATGAATAAAGAAGTGTTTGAAACAATGTTTCAGACAACTTTTTTTGCAGCAATCTTTGGTTGCATTGGTAGCAGTCTTTCGTATGCAAAATTTGTTCGTGATTGTGTGTATAATTCTATCTCTTCATAGAAATTAGCACATGCGTACATTTTTTTTTTATTTAAAATTACTTACTTTTTATTACTTAATTTTTTATCTATTGAAGGGCATTTATCCACTGAGGCAAATTACATCAATGATGAATAACAAAGAAGTCATATGCAACCAATGATTATTTAAATTATACTGTTGTTTTAAAAAATATTTTAGCATTAATATTGAAAAAAAGAAATCTTACGTAGCCAATGGTGCTTAATTATTAAATCACAACGCCTGTTTTGTAAAATTGCACAAGTGCTAATAAATTTTTGAAAAACCTTAACTTCTTCATTACCGCAACAGCCCCATAATGGGCCAAGGCCATCTAACTCCTGGCGCATTTAGAGACAGGAGGTGTTATTTTTTTTAAGGAGTAGAATTGTCAGCCCAACAGTCACATTAGAACGGGATCTATGGTTTCAAGTGGATAATGCAAACAACATCCTAAGCCAATACAAACATCGATGGCGCAGCCGGAATTTGAACCCTAAACTTGCTGCATTAAGCGCCAGAGCGCTAGTCACTCGGGTATTAGGTTCCCTTTAAACCTCAAGTTAAATTATTTCTACTCTAAAAAGTTATTATAATTAAATAATTGGACGAAAATGCTTATTGCTGTGATAAAAATGTTACGAGATAAAGCCGCTAAAATGTGAAAAAATGTAAAAAACTGTGATGTCCTAAATGAATTAATACTTTTCATTATTAACACATAAATGCTTTTTGATCTTATCTAATTATCATTATTTAAAAAATAACATAAGCCTGCACAAATGCTGTTGATATAAAAGGAATAAAACTTGATCAAATAAGTATAAAATAACACTTTCTTTCACCTTAAACAGTTTACAAAGATATTAAAATTTTTCTAAATATTTTATCACCTTTTTTATGCTGACACTATCAAGAAGCTAAGCAAGCGTTTAGCTAACAACGATTAACTTATGTGCTACACTTTTTCGTGCCAGTTTTCCGTATGTCTGGCTCATCCGTTATTCAATACAATAAGCTTCATAAAAGGCATAGCGGCCTTAAATGTATCACTGACTGAAGTGCTGTTTTTGAGTTTACGCTATACCCAACTAAAAATAACTTCACAAGAGTTTATAAAGTAGGAGATAATAAGATTTTTTTTTTTTATGTACCCGCATTGTGTTTCTTAAGGATTACGTTTCCCTTTTGACCGATGCAGTTAAAAAACACTTTGATGTGCCGCGATTTTCGAAAACAAACCGATTAGCAGTGTGAGCTCTCACTTCCGATTGGAAAAACACCTTTTGATAGACTGAATGGAGCCTCTTCAACAATGCCCTCTTCCACCTCAAGAAGATCACAACGGTATTCGCAGGACTATCAAAAAAGAAGCTAACGATATGCGATTGCACGTTCACAATGATCACTTTTCACAATGGAGGTGGGAATGTTTGTTCTTTCCAGTGTAAGCATTGGAGGGAAAATAATGAAACGAAAAAGAAAAAAAATTCCTTAATTTGGGAACACGTGGTGTTTGATTCTCAACAAGATGGAATATTTTTTTTATGTGAAAGGACTACTTATATATCTGCCTCCATGCGACAAAGCCAATGTAAAAAGGAAGTGATGAAAACAGCAAATGGTTTTCTATAGCGTTTATGGGTGCCAAATTTCTTGTCGTATAATATAGTAATTACCTCTTTTACGCGTATCCACTTTAACACACTTGAACTACCAGAGCATAGTCTGACACTTTTCCTGGTACACCTGGTATATATTACAAATTGGTATACGTTACAAAGGAAAGTTATGCCACTCTTCCTTCAACATTAAATATAACAACATTTCTAAAGATTTATTATTAATTCCTGTTTCCTGATGATATGGGTACAGGAAGGGATTAAAAATCAACCCCTGAAATCCAACTCAGGTAATTCAAAAGCAATATTATGAAATGATGTAAAGTAAAATATGATCATCACCATTTTTTTTTTTTTAGTTCATTGTTGTGAGATTTTGTAATCGATAATTTGAATTATGTAATCAAGTTGAAATTCCTCAAAAATAAATAAACGACCATAAGAAATTGTTTTTCATTTTACTATCTTATGTAATTTTTTTTTTAGAATGAGTTTGCGTAAAAGTAATACATATGTGCGAATATAATAAATAAATATTATTTGCACTAAAGTAAATAAACTAGAGAAGACTAAATGTAAATATATTTTTGGGATTTTCAATATTCCTGTATTAGTTAGTTAAGATTCATTTACATAATGATACAAGGACTAGTGCAGGCTGTTGATAGCCCAAAAATAAATAATATAAAAAAACCTCGAAAATTTTCTAACATGATTTTATTTCTTCATATATAAAAATGAAATAAATAACGTAACATGAAAATATTTAATTTGGAGCGGAATCTAACAATAATTTATTAAGTATTTTGATTAAAATTTTTTGCAGTCAGCAAAAGTAAAAAATGATTGCTTAAAGGATTTTTATGGATCGATTTTTTTTATATTCTTGCTTGCAAATGTTTGTTCACAAATATTCAAACAGGTTTACGCATTTTAATGTATCATTTAGTAACAACCAAATCTACTTAACTGAGAGCAGCTTTAAAATAGAATATGCTTTTTGGCAATGAATTTATCCTGCATTCACGTTAGCAAGTTAATTAACACAGTGTCTGTTATTCTAGATTACAATAAATAAAAAATGTTGAATAAAATATTTTTTTTCTGATATTTCATTTTCAATTTTTCTTAAGCCTCCTTTCTTTCTTTTTTTTTCTTTTTTTTTTTTTTTTTAAGTTGGAATATATTTTCAGCTTTTATTTTTCATCAACGCCCTATTTCTTTCAAAAATATAACTAACTAACTATATATATATGCGTATGCGAGTAATACGAGCAAAAGATAAATCAGGCTATTGTTTGCTCGTTATCTGGTAGAATTGTCTATAATATGTGTTGTAAATTATCTAAGTAGAATTTGTTATAATTTTACTAAACAGATAAAATATTTTAACGATGTAAAAATTTATAAATAGCTTTTTAAACTGCGTCATTACGATTTATAGTATACATCTTCATTTTTATAAATAAGTATTTTAGAAACTTATAAATATGCATAACCCAGTTTTATATAATTTTAGAAATCAAAAATGTTTTCAAAAACAGTCATTAAAAACAGCACATCATCAAAACAGTTAATGAAAAGTTCACAGACGAACGTTGCCAATGGCAACCAGAGAAAAGTTAGATATGCAGAATAGATCTTATTGGCATAGAGAAAAAAGTAAATCAGTCATAATTCCGACTACTACTATTAAAACAGAATTTTATTTTACTTATACTTATTCTAAAATTTGTTCGTTTTTTTTAAATTTGTGATATAAATTTCAGAGAGAGTCTTGTATTTAAATTTTAAATAAATGTCCTTAATTGAAATGAATTAAAAAAGTAATTTGTTTGAGTTTTCACCTCTGGAAGGCATTTGTTACGTTTACAGCGTGGTGCAGTTTAGTTCACACCCTGATGGTACACTTACTAAAGGGTAGCAAAAAACTTAGGGTTCCCTTTGATATTAGCTACCACTATAAGTTTAATTGTTTTCTTTTAACCAATATAATGTTTCACGGCCAAAAAACCTATTAATAATTAGTTTTTGTGAACTTTCATTTTAATTACAATTATATCTTTAAAGAAATTGGATAAAATTTTGATTGGTCATGCTCACGGTTTTTAGAACTTCGATGAAGCCATAGAGTGATTCACTTAGTTTAAAAAAGAGAGTATTCAATGTATTTGAGTCATATCAATTGGATTAAGAATTTAAAGCTAAAATTGAAGAAGTAGGAATTAGGAGGGCAGAGAAGCAATTTGACAAAAATATATGATGCAGTGTCTCAATAAGATGGTCTCTAAAGTTGATTTTCCGACACAGGAAAATATATCTATGTTTTTAAATGTAATTGAACGTGTCAGAAGCTATGAAATAAAACACATCTTAAAGATACCCAAGTGTCATCATCTAAGTGATAAAGCAAGTAAGAAGGCAACTTTCATGACCCCTCTAACAGCCCCTTAGAAAGGGACAGATGACAAAAAATAGTCACAACTGATGAGGCCTAGATGTTTCTCTCAGAAACAAGCTAAAAATGTAAAGTGCAATATCTAAGTAGAGCTCAAAAGGAATAATTTAATTCATTCAATATCTAAAACCCATCCAAGAGGTGTAATAGTCGGGATGCGCATTTTTTACAATTGGAAACTCTAAACGTCGTTTTCTTCAACAAAAAGTTGAAATAAATTCAAAATATTGCATTCAAAAATTTTAAAATTTTTTTGAAGATGATTTTTTCAAAATGTGTCCAAATGGTGATAGAGTTTTTCATCAAGACTGGGCACTATCACATACTATTAAAAGTATGTTGAAATTCCTCAACGAAAAACTTTTTGGAAGATCACTTTCTCAAAATGTATTCAAATCTTTAATGGCACGCCAACCCCATGGGGCGCCAAGGCTATCTGCCTACTGGCAAATTTCGAGATAGAAGATGTTTTCTTTTACGGGGTAGCGTTGTTAGCCATATGCTCTACAGTCGTATTAGACTGGAGCTACGGTTTAAAGTGGATTCTGAACCACTGTAAACAACCATGGCACCGCTGGGATTCGAGCCTGAAATGCGTGGTACCGAGCGCTAGTCACTCGGCCATCAGACTCTAATGTATTCAAATGGTGATGGAGTTTTCATCAAAACTCGGCAACTTCGTATACTACTAAAAGTACGTTGAAATTCCTCACCCATAAAAAATATAATTCATAAAGCCTTATCAATGGATGTCAAATAGTTTTGATGCTGCACCATGTGATTATTTTTAGTAGGAATATTTAAAAAAAAAAATTAACAAACAATAAGAAAATTTCAATCCAGAAATGACTTTAATAAGCTGTTTCAGAAGAAATGAAGAAAATCTCTAAAGAAATCATACTATGTGGAATAAAGTCATGATCAAAGTTAAGTAGACAAATCTACTTTACCAAAGGGTGTCATACTGAGAAATATTGCTAATTTTTGCACTAATATTAATGAATAGGTATGCATGAAAGGCATCTCTATCATTGTTTCTTAGCCTATCTTGCTGAATCTGCTACACTTCTGCCATTCTAGTGGTGAATCACTTCAGGGCCAAATGCCTATAAGATTGATCCATATAAGAATGATCATAAATGAGATGTTAGACAATCCGTCTGTCAATGTGAGACATTCTTACACAGTCCCCACAAAGTCTACTCCTATTTTAAAGCAGTGACTGCAAAACCACGACTAGCGAATATTGGAACTTTTTTTTTCCTCTTTACTAGTAAAAGGTTTTTCCTATTTACTAATATTTAGAGTACCACTATGCGCGAAATACTTTTCAATCAGTGAAAAATATTTTTAACAAAAAAATTCTCTCAGCTACAGATTAAACTGTTAATTAAAAAGAGATAAAATATAAAACTTTATATTCTATCAATCAAAGTGCTTCTGATATCATGAATGCCACGCTATCATATCATGAAATATTCTACTTAAACTGGGGGAAATACCAATGTTTTTGTTTACTTCAAAGAGCAATGTTTTTCCAGGAATTCAAGAATAAAAAGTAAAAAGTTTGATTTTTCTTTTTTTTTTTGCAGGGAGGGGACAGTGGAAAGAAAAAAAAACAACCGTATTAGATTTCAGCAATTAACACAATTCTGTAATGTAAACAGGAACTCATTAGTTACACTTGTGATATACATCCCCAGTAATTAAGAATTTTGGGGAAATCTAAAAAATACGTACGAGTTTTTTCCGCTTAAATAGCATATGCTTTTTGAATCTTTTGAGGAGTTAAATGAGTTAATAAAACAAAAATTATCTTTAAATATATTTAAAGATAGTTTAGATAGATTTAGAGATGTTTTTATAACTCATATCTTTAAATGAGTTATAAAAATATCTATAAATTAACATTATTGAATGAATAGAGAATATAATTTTCTAAAGTTGTTGAGTTAAATAATTATAAATATATAAGAAATTGTAGATTAAATTAACTTCGTAAAGAAAATAACATTGTTGATTTCATTATTATTTACAGTGCTCCAATTTTTGGCACAATAACATTAATGCTTATTTTTAAACTACAAGTATTTAAACTCATAGATTTTTCTTGAATATTTCTACTGAACTTATAAATGAATGTATGAGGAAATATGGCTTTTATCCGATTCTTGGTCTATGGCAACATGCACAACTAGCTCACTAACTGGCATATATTTATGTGTGATATGGGAGAAAACTCCCATTAGGCAGCTTAACTGTCTCTGCAAAACGATTTAAAAGTTGACAAAATCAACAGCAAGACTCTTCGTTCTTAAAAGCAACGCGTTCAACTAACGCCACCAGCAGATTCGAACCTCAGGCCTCTTGCAACCCTTGCCACTATATGACAAGTTAGTGAAAAATCCAAAACATAATGCTCGCTGAAAGTTAGTGATTTAATAACTGTTGTTTACTCATCCTTTCTTTTTATTGTAATATTAAATTTTTCGTATTTCGTACATAGGATGTGTAGTTTTTTATTTTTTTTTAAAATTAATTTTCTTTTAGATTACAGAATTAATCTGCTTTTTTAAATTAATTTATATACTTTTTGTTACTTCAATTGTTTTGTGTGAAGAAATCTCTGATGGTTTTTTCTGACTGTTGCATATATATTATTTTTTATGATCATTTAACTTCAGGGTATATATTAATATAACAGATATGTAATAAATTTAACATTGCACAGGTGCATCGTGAGAAGGACTACCACACCATTATTTCAATGTTACATCATCTGTAACGAACATCTCCACTGCCGATAACTATGTGGTGGGAGTAAACACTTCTATTCCTGGAATTCAATGGGAGGATATTTCACCTTAATAATTTCTAGAATCCAATTAATAGTATATGGTTTGGATATTCTTACTTTGGAATTTTGGGCAGTCTAAATGTAGGCTTTTCGAGTTAGTTGTTTACTATGGTCATAGTATATTTAAAATTTAACTATAAAAAATGCTAACTTTTAAAATTAATCAACTTATGAGATTTTTAAAGTTTTAGATGGATAGTTGAAGGATGTTTCACAAATATGAATGCGTAGAATGTAGACAGGTTTTATAATATGTTGAATATCTTTCTACGGGAATTTTATCTCAATTCAAATCCTTATATATTTACATTTATATTTTTCTGAATACATTTTTATTGAATACTCCACAATTTGTATTAAATACACAACGGAGGGAGAGCTACAGAAGTGTCTCACGAGAAAGGGAAAAAAAAGATGCAATTCTTCCTCACCGTATTATACCCGGGTAACATTACATTTGCCATAAATTCTAAGCTATCAGTGATGAATGATGACTCAAAGTCCATACAAAATTCTTCTATGATTTTCAGGAAAAACCGCTTATATTTTATTTTTACCATTGAAAAATTGCAACCAACAATCAACGTTAAACATTTTGTCACACTTCCACAGATTAACCGTTTTTCGAGGAACTACTTGTTTAAAAAAACAAGTCAAGACTATTTTCGAATCTTTAATCTTCTTTTGCTTATAGATTTGGAGAAAAACCAGAAAATTGCAACCAAACTACCAATGCATGACTGTTGTAGCCGCCATTGTGTCTATTTGATTTTCAAGTTGTCGATACTTCTGAGCCCAAAAAGTAAGAACAATTATTTTTTTTTCAAAAACTCTTTATTTATTCTTCCAAATTTATTGCATCGCCTTCAAAGTAATTCCCGTCGGACACAATGCACTTATGCCAATTTTTTCCAACCCTCAATGCATATTAAAAAGTTCAAAGCGCGCGGCGTTTCATGTTGAATCTCTTCAATCGACTCAAAACGGTGTCCCTGCAGTGGTCTTTTGAGTTTAGAGAATAGCCAGAAGTCACACGGTGTGAATACGGTGGTTGTGGAACGAATGGGTTTCATTGGCGAAAAAGTCACGAAGAATCAATGCAGTGTGAGCTGGCGCATTCAGTGTTTTCGGTACCAACCGAGATTTAACGCGTTTGAGGCCCAAAATGAAATTGACCGATCATTTTTAATTTCCAACATTATCAACAAGGTCTATAATTGTAAATCGATGGTTTGCAAGCACCAAATCTTTAATTTTTTTAACGTGATCTTCGTCGGTTGAGGTGGATGATCGACTAGAGGGCTCTTCGTCTTCAACGCGTTCTCTGCCTTCTTTGAACTATTTATACCACTTCTAAACATTTCTTTCCGATAAAGGAAAGCTCATCGAATGCCTTCTGCAACATTCTATGCTCAATTAATTCAGACATTTCAAAGATCGCCAGAATCAGTTTTAGCATCTCACAAAGCCAAGCTTAACAGAAGCACTAATGAATATTTTGACGTCAAATTTCACATGGATGTCAAGGACACTTCCAGCAACATAAGCCCCGGAATTTTATATTGAAAATTGGTCTTACTTTTGAACGCAAAAAAGTATATGATTCCGCATGAAAATTAAACTTTCTTATAATTACAAATTAGCTTGCTCCTATTACTCAATAAATTTAACTAAAATGCATAATACATTTGTCTTATTTATTGAAGCTAGTCAATGCTGTATCATATATATATATATATATATATATATATATATATATATACTGTTTTAAAACTAAAAGTTACTTTAAGCGAAAATAAGCATCTAAAAAATTCCATAATCCTGTACAATTTTTTTTTTTTAACATTGTGTTGCCGTTGGCAACAAGAAACAGGTAGTAAAAACGCTTGAATTGCAAAAATTCTTGCTTTCTTGCATCAACCGAAGCAAGGAAGCTCTTGCAAAATTGTGATCATTAGGAGAAATAATTTTTTTTATGCCATTTAGATTTCATAGTGTAAAGGTTTGAAACAAAAATAATAATAATGAGTTTAAAGTTCATGATGTCAGAGATAGTAAACCGATCCGATAGATATGATAACAGAAATTTTTAAACATGGTAGACAAGAAAGTTCTTAAAATAACCACTTTGCGTCATGATTAACCAAAAATTTCAAAAAAGAAATAGATAACTGAACTTATTTTTTGAATTACTGACGTTTAAACGAAGAGTACAAAAGTCCATTCTTTTGGGTTTTCTGATCTTAAATTTCCAAAAGAAAGAAAGGAGCTGATTAAATTTAACGAAAAGATACGAGTTATGCAAATATCTTTTGAAATATTCAACGAATTACGTGACCTAAATCACATAATTTTTTTTCTGGGTATTTTTATTAAAATATTATTTAAAGAATTGGAAAATTTACTTGTTACTTAACAAAAGATATTTTAGGTTATTTTAGTATGCGGGATTATTTGACCTACAATATTGCTGACAAATATTAGCAGTTTCAGCGTTACTTAGGGGCACTACAGAGAAAACTATTACTTTGTATACCGTTTTTTAACTTTACTTATATATTTTGTCACCATAATTTTAAATGTCTTTAGAAATGGCATCTAGAGACTTCGCAACTTCTTCCCCCACCTCATTGAGACCAACAGACAGACTTTCCGGCTAACGAATTATTTATGCCATGTCTCCACATAATAGAACACCTGTGTTTATAGCAAGTATACATTCTGAACCCGACTCGTTTTTCAGTGGTAACATCTGCCGCTAGGGAGCATTATGTTCAATGCGCTGGCGTCATTGTTGTAGACACTGTTTCAAAAACGAGGACACTCGATGGTGTTCGTGAGGTTCAGCATCTAGCCTCGTGAGCCAGACTACCTTGTGGAAAGTTTCCGGATTTTTCCTACACGTTACGGTAGTTCTCCCTAAAAGTCCTCCCGGAAGGCACTGCCCTCCTTCTTAAGTGATACGCAGCCAAGTCAGACTTATATCTACAAGCGCTCCAACACAACAAAAACTGTCCCCTTTCCCTCCATCCGTGAGTAAACTATTCATGGCGTGTCCGTCCCGTGCTGCCAGACACTGAGGGGTTAGTTACAACAATCCATTTCTGGCGCACACATTCAATGCAAGGACGAAATTAAGAAATAAAGCATTCCATAAAAAAAAATGCTTGTTTTATTTTTTATTTTATTTTGAATTAATTCTTTCATGAATTAGAACTGATTGTAAATACAACACCAAAAATTGGCAGCGCAAATAAATAACATGTTTTGAAAAATCGTATGATTTCATTTGAAAAAACATAAATTTTGTCATTTTCATAAAACCGTAATTTCCTGAATTGAATTTTAATGCTTAATAGAACTGATATTATAATAATTATTTATTTCTAACATATATTAGGAAAAAACACAAAGAGAAATTTTTCAGATTTTAATGAAAGAGAAAAACATGGGAAATGCCTATCAATTGTCCAATAAGAAAAATAAACTCTCATATATTTAGTAAATTTTATGGAAAAAATATGTGATATTATTGAAAATTAAATATAAACCATGCAATCTTTAGCAATCACATAACAATGCGTTTTAAAAATATCATTATCTATTGCACGAAGTTTTTGTCTCACTAAACCATTACCATATACCATCTAATATTTTATCTAGCGGATTAATCAAAGAATTAAATTAAATTCAAAACAATAAAAATGAAAATAAAATAAACAGACACGTTAAAATCCAAAGTACCGTAAAATAAATAAAACAGATAAAAGCTAAACAATAAACATTAACCACCAAGTCTTTAGCTATCACTTAACATGACATTTTAAAAATATAATTTATCGCACGAAATTTTGTCTCAGTAATGGAAAAAAAAAAAAAAAGAAAAGAAAGATATGTACCCTATTAAAACAATGAACAGTAAATTGAAAGATTTCTGCTAATTGACATCTCTTTATAAAGGCTGTATCTCCAATGATATCTGCAGCCCTTCTACAATGGATGTAAATTTCGGCGGTTCAAGTTCACGGCCGACATAATCCCCTGACATACGACCATTAAGGTCAACAAGGAGGGTCTGTCCACTCGTAACTTCCTGCCCACATGATTCGGCGGACACCTGTGAACTGTTAAGTACCGCTACGGGCAAATGCGAACTGGATAGACGATGTTTGTTCCGTGTACGACTTAATTACGTATCCTATATTCGTAACTGCAAATGGCGGTTCCACTGTTGTCTGTGAATGGTTTCTAAAGCAGACAGAAATGAGAACTAGAGTGCAGACTACGTCTGATTTGTCATGTATGGTTTCCATTGCAAACTTGTCAAAAACTAGAAATTAGATGAAGAATTAAAACTGAGAAGGATTCTAAAGGTTAGAAAAAATTCCTGCGTTTTTTACATGGCGCATGCAATTTTTAAAAATAAGGCCCCACGCATTTTTTTTTACAAATTTTTTTCTGTCTTCAACAGCACGACGTTCCCTTTAAATCCTTTTATTATTATATTCAATAAGTACAATATTTTATCCATTTTTCTTTTTTTTTAGAAAATATCAATAGTATGATTTTTTTCAAATTAAAAATATCCCCAATATTAGGCCATAGCTCTTTCTCCCTTTTTCAATGGCAATAACTGAATATTGATAACTGATAAATAAACTAAGTTATTAGGGCTAAAATAATGAAGCACTGCATTTAATTTTACTGGTAATTACTTTTAAATATTATAGAAAATCTACGTAATTAATTAAACTGTTTATAAGATGTATTATCAAAACGGTTTTTCTTTTTCTAAATCATCTACGAATGACCGAGAATAGATGTTATATCCAAATCATGAAAAAATATCAATCTTGCTTAAATAAGTTATAGTAATGAATCAAGAATTTTAAAGTTTTTAAATTTCAAATAATTATTTGAGACGTATTTCTCCCACATGTTCGAATCTACCCCAGAAGCATTCATTACCAATCAAAGAGTAGTTATTAATAACTTTGAAATTTTTGTCAATTAAAACTTATACTCATCAAAATGTTCTTCCGCGTTATTTTTCGACAATTTTCTAATTGAGATCATTGAGTTTTTATTTGTTTTAAATATTTCACTCCTTCATTGCCTCCCTCAATATTTCCGACAGTTTGACAACTT
Organism: Caerostris extrusa; assembly: GCA_021605095.1. Taxonomy (NCBI): domain Eukaryota; kingdom Metazoa; phylum Arthropoda; class Arachnida; order Araneae; family Araneidae; genus Caerostris; species Caerostris extrusa. The sequence goes on along the minus strand of BPLR01011841.1, from coordinate 134,988 downwards.
TGATTTAAGATGTGCTAAAAAGAAGAAAAATTACCACTACAGCAGGAGGTAATGACATGCTTTTATATGTGCAATGCAGTAGTCATTGCATTGCCTGTGCATTGCTTTGCGACTCTATAAGATATTCAGTACAGTATATTCTGTACGAAAATATTTATATAATTATAAGATTATTTGGGGCCGATGGCCGAGTGACTAACACTCTGACTCTCTGTACCACAAGTTTTGGGTTCGTTTCCCGGCGGTGCCATGGATGTTTGTAGTGGTTCAGAATTCACTTTAAACCATAGGTCCAGTGTAATATGACTAGAGCGTTGGGAATAGGGCTGACAAAAAAAAAAGAAAACTCCGTAAAAAAAAACATCTCCTACCTCGAAATCTTCCAGTAGGCAGGGCGGCCTTGGATCACCATGCGGCTTTTGCGCCAATGAAGAAGAATATATGATTATTTATAAAAAAATCAGGCAAACTTCGCAAAAAATCCAATGTGAATAACTTGTAGTTCAGTACATAGGTTTGATTCTACTGATGGCATGTATTATAGCAACTGTTTTCAGAAACTTTGACTCTCGATGACGATTTTGAATTACATGAGCATCTCACAATCTGGCTACCCATTAAAAATTTTACAAACTTTGTCTTACATGACACGCAAACACGGAGTAGTTACTCCTAAAACTCCTCATGGAAGGCTATAATCAACTTCATCAAACATCGGTAATCTGTTAGTGAGATCCATAATATATATATATATCCGTATATTAGTTTTTTATTCCTCATGTCTTCTAAACAATTGAATGAGGTTTATTCCATGCAATTGGAATGTCCTAATGTGTGTGTGTGTGTGTGTGTGTGTGTGTGTGTGTGTGTGTGTGTGTGTGTGCTTGTGTGTATTTCTACCCTGAAAAAAACAATATGCTACCCAAATTATTTTGTTGTGTACAAATAATTATCTTTTGCGACCTAATAGCTCGCGTTGACCGATTCAAAATTTGATTAATAAATAAAGCAATCTAGATAACACGACCTTAAGATATTTTTGAGTCAACATCCAATGTGGCACAATAAACATTAAAATTAAAAAAATTGTTTTCTTCTATATATTCCGATGATAGATTTATCATTAACAGCGGATGCACAAGTTGTATGAAAACGTGAAACCCGAACAACAAAAAACAACCATTATATAATCAACCGTACGTTTTCATTACCAAAGAAAAAAAAATTCGACGATTCTAAGGGTATCATCGAATCTGTAGGGCATCTAGATCAAAACATTGACTTGTTTTATTATAGAATAACAACTTTTTTTCTTTTTAGAAAACTAACACCCTGTTTATTGTAATACGACAAAGATCTTTCAAATGGTGAATGCCTTGTATCGCTAAGTTGATAAAGTTGTCTAAATATGTGCAGTGTTGGTAAGGTAAACCTTAAAAAAAAAATTACAAAAAAAAAAAAAAAAAAAATACTCATGACAGACATATTTTTATACCATCCCGAACTCTATACAATGTTTCAAGTTGTTGCTATGCTTTTTAAGGCTGCTTTTTTATTTATGGTTAAGAGCTTCAGATAAGATATAAACTGCTTGTACCAGTTAAATTTCCGCACCGAAATAAGTTTAGAACCTCAACCGGTGAAGTTCACCACTTGGACCTTGAACCCGAAAGCAGAAAGAAGCAAAACAAACCTCTTGAATATTTGAGTTTGTGACATAGTATCTAGATTTATGAACATCATTATTATTTTTGGTATGCATCGGTTAGTTTCCCGTTCCACTTACGTATACTATTAAAAAGCTTATAGACAGGTGATGAAGAGAGGGCATTATTAACTCTGGAAAATCTTTTAGATCTGTAACTCTCTTTTGCATATCTTAAGGGAGAAATACCACTTGGTAGCTTTAATGCCAATGAAAGATGCCTTTACAAATTATCACATTCAGCGTTGAGTTTCCCCGATTTTGAAATATGCGACTACAAAGGTACCACTAACGAATTCGAAACTAGGTCTTTTGCTCTCTGGTTGCTATTGGGCCATAAAATAAAGCTTTTACCCTTATTGGGTATTATTTTTAGAGCTTTGATTTAGCGGTTTTCAAATTGTAGGATGTAACCAACAAAGATAGAGAGTTTAAAGTAAGTTATGGCTTGCTTTCTGCAGAAAATCCTTTAGATTCATTTAGAAAATTAACAAACAATAATATGGAAAAGTATTTGATTGCAATCAAAATTTTGATAGTTATATTAATCACTGCGATTTCAAAATTTTTTCGAATTAGAAAATTCTTCTTCACTTAACAATCATAGAGTCAAATTTTCTCTATGATAGCAAAATGATTTCCAGTTAATATATAAAATTATCAAAAAACCTGGGTATTAACACAGTTATGCGAAAATTTCTTTCTCTTTTTCACATCAAGGCATCATTTTTCTACTATCAAGGCATAAGTAAAATATAAATATTTTTAGTGTGTGAAGGCTTTCTGATAATATATCGTGTTTTGTATCGATGAAAGTATATATCATGTATGTGATAATATATCATGTTCATTATCTAAAAATAAACCGCCTATTACAAGGATAACTGAAGACATTTAAATGTTCGATTATTTTTGGAAATAAGATTTGCATTACACAATCCAACCTTCAAAATGTGTTGATTATTTATCGTTTCTTTTCAATAATAAAAAATTCTTTTTAGCATTCTTATATAGTAAATACTTTTATTTTTGAATAAATAACCTTGATGATTATTATTGATAGTATAAAATAAAACAAATTAAATGTAATACCAAAGTTTACTGGAAAATTTAATGATGAAAATGAGGTTTAGGAATTAAATAATGAAAAGGAGTGTAAGACATTTATAATAAAAAGGGGATTGGGAACTTTAATAAGAATGGAGGTTTGGGGAATTTAAGATTTAGGGAATTTGAAAAAATTTAATGATCAAAGCGTGCTTAGGGAATTTAACGATGAAAGCCTGTTTAGAATTTAATGCCGAAGAGTGATTGAGGAAATTTAATAATGGAAAAAGGAAATATTTTATTAAGAGAAAATTTTTAGAGAATCATTACTAGTTAATGCTCTGCAAATATGCAAAATACTGCAATCACCAATATTGTCGATAGGAAACACATTTTAATTTATATCAGAAGTTCTCCAATTGCGTCAATAAATTTATCTACTCTTGTTTAACTTCAACTAACCATCTCTTAAATGCACTGGTACTTTTTGTGAAACGCGACATGAAATCGTCGCTGCGATCCTTTTTCATGTAGCGAATCTACTGGACACAATCTTGACTACATTTTAAACGGAAAGATGAGTTGATGGAGTATGATTGAAGATGGCCATAGAGGAAATGTTTTATCCCCATTTGCTGATGATAAAGTAGATAGCATAATTGCTGGGAAAATGTCCAGACAATGTACAAAGTGTAATGTTTTTTTATTCTAGTACACAGTTGGCAAACACTTAGACAATTGCCTTCGATGTCTTAAGGTAAGCACTGCACCGACGTTACTCCCTTAGCACTACCCAGGAGGTGCGTGGAGCTTGAAAATAAGCTACGGACTCGGGGTAACAATACCTACACAACGCTCTACAATCATGTTAGACTGGGACACACGGTTTAAATTGTATTCCGAACCGCTAAAAACATCCATGGCACCGCCGGTACATGAACACGAAACTTGTGGTACCGAGCGCCCACTCAGGCCCCTGCAAACTGTAGTGTAAATGAAATGAATTTCTTAGTGATAATATGGGACCGAGGGAACGCGTTCCAAAATTGCATGTTGTGGCGAGATTAGTGAAAGAAAAGGAAGAATATTTTGAATTATATTAAGAATATTTTTTCCACAGTAATTTTCAAAATCACTTTCGTGATTCATTGTAAGAAATGTTTAAATGTGTTCTATTCCTCCTTCAAATTTTGCTATTAATTCTGATTTCCCCTGTATAATGATTTCAAGAACTGTAACATTTTAATTTCCCAATTTGAGAAAACTAATGTTTCGTCACATTTGACTCATGAAAATTGACTCATCTTTCTATCACTGTTTCCACCCAGCTTACATATTTTTCAACGCCTGACTCAGTGAAGGCCACTGTTTGGATAAAAACCCAATCATATTAGATATTTCTTGTGTACTAGATGAGAGCTACTGCCATTGAGAAATGGGTAAGAGGCACGAAATTCAGCTATTGCTCAACTACTCATTTTACGTATATAATGCGTCTATCTATATGGTTTTCGGTTGCATAAACGTTAACTTGTTTGGGAGAATTAATGTCGCCTAGAGGATACAACAATTCCAAGAGTGCTTCAAATTTTATTAAGCATTTATTAAATGTTTTTATTTATTTCTTTTTAACCATTATGCATTTTTTTCTGTTTTGAAAAGCTTTCAGTAAAGAGAAATGGTTTTCCTGAATGAAATGGTAAGTTTCACAAAAATGACATAGAAATAGATGAATAATAGATTCTTGGCTGTTATGCATATTAACAGCAGCCATTGGGCTCGCGTTGTGTGATCACCAATCTTCGCATAGTAATAATATATCTCATATGTAGATATTGCGTTATCTATTTTACCTAAGACCAACGAGTAGCAACATATTAAAAACAGTGAGTAGGTACAGTAAAATAAAAAAATAAATATGCAAAAATAAAAATACAATAAAAAATATACAAAAAGCAAAAAAAAAAAAAAAAAAAAAAAAAGAATTCGATTTATAAATAAGAATTATTTGCTATAAATGCTTTCGAAGTGTTTAATTGGAATGCCGTAAATAAAACTTAAGGGCACCATAAATTTCTGGTGCAAGGTCAAAAACAGACATTCTGTATTCAAGAGACTATATCTACTAGGCGCCCCATTTGGTTAAGAAACCATTGTTTAGTGGATGTTATTTTTTTACCTCTTATCTATTTTATCTCTCCAAAAAAAAAAATATATGTTTTACATCTTACGGTGTCATCAAATGTGAAAACATGAGAACCACTCATTTTTCGTTCTCACATGAACCCCATGAGTATGTAAGATAGCGCACGTCCACCCCGTTTTGATGATTGGCGAAAATATAAACAGAATTACATCATTATATATATTTTTTTTCACAAGTGGAGAGAGTTCAGTGCCCATGCTTAAGGTAAGGTCATTCTTGTACTATCTTATCTTATCGCAATACACAACAATTTATAGCATATTAAGCCTATTTTTAACGTAGAATAGTATGCTTTTACGGATCACGAGATATAGGGAAAATTTTCTTTCTCCAATTTAGTTAATAATTGTTCTTTATCGGAAACCCATACATAATTAAATACGCTAAAATAACAAGATTAGGGGGAAATTTGTAATTAAAAATGAAATATTTTTATTTTTGAAAATTTATGGTTTTTTCTTGTTAACCATAAAATCATTGGTATTGCTTTCGAGAGAGGAGTTTTTCGTTTTCTCGATTTTTTTCTTCTTGACTACTTTCAACGTTTCCTATTGGTTAACTTTAAAAAAAAAAAATTTCTTATAAGAACTATTCATATTGATTTATCTTAATTTCTTTCACGACCTTTTTATACATAACATTTATTTAAATTTCTTTCACGAACTAATAGTTATATAATTAAATAATTAAGTAATGTAAAATTGTTCTAAAAGATCGACTGCTGAAAGCAAAGGCATTTTTATTTCAACGTTGCCCAGAACTTGCTTATCGTATAGGAGAAAATCCGGAAAATCTCCACCAGGCAGTCTGACTATCGATACTAAATACTATACACATCACAGTCTCTAAGTATAAAAAAAATGGTAATCTATTATAACAATGTCGAGAGAATAGAATGGATGCAGCATGTTTTTCCATTCAAATTCATCTAGGTGATCACTAGGGTACGGAATTATCAAGCTGCATGAACATTCTTTATCGACGAAAGCCGTTTGTCCTGAAAAAATGCTTTTAAGAGCTGTTGACAGTTCAATTTCAGAAGTTATTTTTGTAATGTCAACCTCACAGCTCTCCATGAACAGTTCCTTTCCTATTCCACCCTACACTCAAAAGAATCCTCTTTGGATGCATACCTCTTCGAGGTTATTGGATTGACCTTGGATGACGGCCAACATTGTTATAGAATATCTACTAATTTATTTTAGATATGTAGAGTAATCATACCTTATAATTATCCATAAACAAGTAATATAAAAAAAATTTCAAAGTCAATTCCTACTTTTTTTTTTTCATTATATTGCAGAAAATACTTTATAAATAATTTTCATTCATTTTTTTAAGTTTATCTGGAGCCATCTATTGGTAGATATATGCAACTTAAATCTAAAATAAAAACTAAAATTAACTAATTAAATTTAATTACTGAATTAAATTTGAAAAAAAATTAACTGTTAAATTAACATGAATTAATATTTGAAAAACAGTGTCATCCACTACAAGTTTAAAGAAAATGTATTTGAACTCAGTGGATGAATAAAAAGTATTTTATGAACGATTGAAAATTTGAACAAGATATATATAGAGAGAGAGTGTGAGCTAATAGAAGGAATTGAAAAAGCGGACAGAACCTGAAACGGAAAACCTGATAACTGCTATATCTTTGGCGATTCATTGCAAGAAATGTTTAAATGTGTTCTATCCCTCCCTCAAATTTTGCCTTTGAGTTCTACCCTGTATAATGATTTCAAGAACTATAAAATTTTAATTTTCCAATTTGAAAACACTAACGTTTCGTCACATTGACTCATGAAAACTGACTCATCTTTCTATCACTATTTCCACCCAGCTTACATATTTTTCAACGTCTGACTACAGTGAAGGCCACTGTTTGTATAAAAACCCGATCATATTAGATATTTCTTGTGTACTAGATAGCGAAAGCTACTGCTATTGAGAAATGGGTAAGAGGCACGAAATTCAGCTATTGTACAACCATTCATTTTACGTATGTAACGCGTCTATCAATATGGCTTTCAGTTGCATAAAAAGCTAACTTATCGATATTCACCCGAAATAATGACCAATAATTCAATTTTAAAAATAGAAACATCAATTTTTATTCTAATATGAGCAGACGATCTTGACCTAGACCTAAAACAATGTTTCTTTATTGCCGCTTGGGAGTTATTCGTAAATCTATAAAAAGATACTTCTATTTCAACTAGAAGATGGAAACGAAAATCTATTTTATCGGGAAAAGAAGAAAAGTTATGTTAGGGAAAAAAAAAATTTCAGACACTTAATTCTGAGAGAAATTTAAAAACAAATGGAACATGGCTGGAATTTTTGTTCGAATATTTATTTTGTCTGTTCGTAAGGGGTTTTTTCTTCCCAACTGTGAAACTGCAATCGAAGTATTTCAAAACTGTTATCGATTTTAAAACTGTCTGCAGAAATGGAATAGGAATCTTTAATTTTTACAGTTTATAGTTAGGATTCTGAAAATAATCAACTTTCTCTGAAAGTTGAATTGCTGTTTTATAAGTGAGCAATAAAAATAAAACAATCTTTTGTTTTTATTTTTAATACACAAACACCCTTTGGAGTCCTTGTTAGACTTTTTGTAATAGATTACATCATTTCAATGTGCTAATTTTCTTCCCTAAAAATCAATCAAAGGGTGTTTTTTGCAAGGGGTGTGTCATTTTGCGTGTCATATTGGAGAAAAATTTGAAAACTCTAACCAAAAAAAAATCTGCTACGAGACTATCTCTCAAAATCTCAAACGAGACTTTTTAAAAAAGTGATTGAGGCAATTGCAATTATTGAACATTAAACAATTGAACATATAAATTGAGCGTAACATTTTCAATGTTTATTTTAAGCTGAAACAATTTAGATATTATTCCTAAAAATGCTGCGATTAAAAATGGTTTGTATTACTCGTTAAATATTCTAAACATTTCAGATCATTTTAATTCGAGATTTCAATGTGGATATTAATTTAATTATTACTCACATAATATTCATTAAATTATTTTATACTTTAATTTTAACTGAATTGCTACTTCTGTGTGGAACTCCCCTCCCCCTTCGTGTTCCCTTTAAGAAGGAAAATTATTCTATCACGCCCTATTAACAAGATATTCTACAGTTAATAATTCCTTTAACAAAGAACTTTAACAAGAAACATTCTATCATGATCTTTTAACAAGAGAACATTTTATAATACCCTTCTTAACAAGGAAAACTTTTATCATGGTCCTTTAACAAGGAAAAATACTATCGCGCTCTCAAGAGAGAAGAGAAATTTAATCACGGTTTCTGAATAAAAGAAAAGCGGTCTGATAGCCATTGGCTAGCACTCTGGCCTTTTGGTGTTTCAGGTTCGAATCCTGGCGGTGGCATGGATGTTTGTGAGTGGTTCGGAATCCACGTTAAACTGTAGGTCCCGGTCTAATTAGCCTCAAAGTCTGCATAAAATGACCGTAGAGCGACAAAACAAACGAACAAGGGAAAATTTTATAGTACCCTTCTTAACAAGGAAAACTTCTATCAAGTTCCCTTATTAAGAATGAATTCTTTTCGTAATAAGAAAAAAACTACAGCGCTCCTTATCAGGAGAAAATTACATCACTCCTCTTTAATAAGGAAAATTTGATCGCCCCCTTCCCTCCAAATAAGGGAAATTCTATTAAGCCAATTTTAACAAGGAAAAAAAATTGCACTACCTTAACAAGCAAAATTTTTATCATGCCCTTTTTAACAGGGGAAAACTGTATACCTACCTTCATATTATTTTTACCACCGAAGTATTCATAGTGGAATTTCTGATGGATTCAATTTATTCTATATTAGCAATACATTAATAAGATATTTTTTACGCCACATTTGAATATTCAGAATATTTGTTTTAAAAAATATAATTATTATTAGTTCTAATTATGTAATGTATATTAAAGTGCATTGATATTTAACAAACAAATGTGTTTTTACTATCCATCATTGGTCCTAATGTATCATTACCTTCTAGGAAGACTTTTAGGGATAGCTGTCTCACATTTGCGTGTCGTATGAGAAAAACATGGAAACCTCTTAACATGTAGCCTGATTGGAGATGCGAGATGTTTATACATGTTGTTCGATAGTCGCATGATAACCTCATAGGGCAAATTATATGGAATCCATTTATTCAATTACAATATTATAAAAAAATTAAATTGATACAAAAAAACTAAATGATTCAATTCAAGAAAAAAAAACTGAAACTGAATTTCTTACAAAAATATGAAATATCTTTCTAATTTGATCTAAAAATTAAAATTAATCCAGTAGTAAATATTTTTAAAAAATTAGCGAAATATTAATTACACGCACTTCTTACGAACGTATTCAAATCAATAAAAATAGCATTAATTTGCATTCGATTTTAAATTCATTTATATAAATCAATTTTCGTACAGTATAAACTTTTCCTCTTCATTTCCCAACTTTGCATATGCTTTCCAAAATCATCTGCCCTAACTTTTTTATCTTTTGTTAAAAGACCTTCGATCAAGATAGTCACAACTCCTATCTTAATTAGAATCGAACCTTGACCTTTTGATCAGATAAACATTCTAAAAACTGTTCTGGTTACTTTCCTTTCGGAGACTGATTTAGAACATCGGAAGAAAAAAAAAAAAAGTGAACTTTTCACTTTTTCCACTTCACTAAATGAAAAATATTTCAAATCAGGGGAAATAAATTAAAAAAATTTTTTTAAGAATATACTTATTTCATCTCTTAAAATAAGATTATATAATAAAAAGTAAATAAAGAATTTGATATTTGGTATTGCATCATTTTCATAAGTGTTGCTTTATTTAGCTCGTTTTTTATAATATTTAAGCGCCAAAGTGATTAATAAAATCAAGTAGTATTTATGGATATTTATTTTAATATTCATGCATAAAAATATATGTAGATCCAAACAGATATGTGCATTTTAGGTTTTAATGCATTGAAACTACCATTTCTTTATAGAGCTCAATTTTTAAATGGAGCATTTTTTGTTTTTATTTTATTTTATTTTACAAAAAGATATTTTAGATTTTTTTTTTTTACGGATTATTATTACTATTCTTATTATTATTTTTTTTTTTATATTTTTATTTGTATTAAACTCTAGCTGAATTATGAAAAATAGACACTTTTTTCTAAAGTAAAACTAAACTATTATGAGACGAGTCGCAGTCTGTGTATCCTTGGCTTATGTATTAGAATTATATTTTTTATTGAATGTATACATGGCAAATCGTAGCAAATTCAGTGTTACTTAGTATTCGACAATGATGGCTATACCAGTGGTATTCAAAGAGTAATTGTTGATTATTTTAAAAGTGGAATCAAGTTTCTTGAAACAGCAATTAGCGTTATCAACTTAAATATCTCGAAATTTTGTAAGTCTATTGGAATATTAATTAGTGTGAAAAAAAGATTAAAATTTCTAATCATGTAAATCTAAACCAATTAGCAATCAAAAATTATTTCTTTATTTGCAAGCATAAATCATTCTAATTTATTTTTTACACAATAAATTAATACTTTACTACTTTATTTATATATTTTTAAACTTTAATACTTTTTTTTATACAAAGCCCTGCACTTTTGTCCAATTAAAAGACACTAAAAAAAAAGTTGTTATCAGTTTCTAAATTTAGAAAAATGTATTCCAGAATATTTCAGAATTTGTAGATAATATTTCTTGTCAGATATGTGATGCACCAATTTTTAATTTTTATTTAAAACTTGTCAACGGATTTTCAATGGCTTTTTGAATAAAAAAATGTTATTTGAGAATATTTTGGTTGATCTTGATAATTCCTTTTTCAAATCCTTCTATTAGCTCACACTCTCCCTCTATATATCTTGATCAAATTTTCAATCGTTCATAAAATACTTTTTATTCATCCACTCAAGTTCAAATACATTTTTTTGAACTTGTAGTGGATGACACTGGATGTTAATACAGTTTTTTCAAATATTAATTCAGTAAGTAAATTTAATTAACTAATTTTAGATTTTTTAGATTTAAGTTGCATATATCTACCAATATATGGCACCAGATAAACTTAAAAAAAAATAAATGAAAATTATTTGTAAATGACTTTCTGCAATATAGTGAATGAAAAAAAAAAGGTAGGAATTGACTTTTAATTTTTTTATATTACTTGTTTTTCCTTTGTTACTTTTCCACATATTTTCAATAGTTAAAAATGTCTTCCTACAGATTTGTTTTACACATTGAAAATTGTTTGCAAACGCAACATGTCAAGCTTGCTTTTATTAGCACTGTTTAAGTCATTTGTCGTCTTTGCATTCATGGGCGGTTTGCCGATCTACGGTCATTTTGGGTACACTCTAGGATAGTTAGACAGAGACCTACGCTTTAAAGTGGATTCCGAACCACTAGCAAGCATCCATTCCACAGCATAGATTCGAACCTGAAGCCTGTGGTACCAAAGGCCAGCGAGCTAGCCAATGGGCCACCAGGCCGTTCATGGCCGGCCTGGCGTAGTAAATAACAAGTTGGGTTTTCGAGCTTGGGAAGTCGAATTCAAAGCTCGACAAAATCATACCGATGGCCACCGTGTTTTTTCTGCACAGTGATAAATCTGTCCTTTGGAAAGTTCATCTTTTATATCTGATGTGTGGAAGATGAGAGTGGAAACGTCCTAAAAGTTACTCTTATGGTTTTCTATTTTTAATGTAGTGGCTGCAATGTAGTAAGCCTCCGTATGATACATCCTGGATAACATTAAATCTGCTACGTATGTCCTAGTTGTGAACCTCATATCAAAGTGCATGGTACTCAAAAACAACAACACTTTTGTAATTACTTTCATATCCATAAATAATAATTTTGTTAGTTGTTTTAAATCAGGGTTTTTACTTGCTTTATTTATAATTAGATACTATTGTAATTTTTTTAATTTTATATTTTTCGTCTTTAAACTTCTTATATATTCTTATATAATTTAATCGACAATTCCTTAATTAAACAGAAGTTTTTAGTTTGCTATGCGTGTGGTAAAAACGAACGTTTTCACAAAAATTGAAATAATTTTTCTTCCGCTTGTGGAGTCAAAATAACTCATAGTATGACTTAAAAATCATTACTGAGAAATTGGATACTTTTTTATAAAAACTAATTACTTTTTAATAATAAATCTGTATATTTATTAAAAAAAGAATTTGCCTATTAAAAATTAGAAGATGAATTTGCGAAATAAGCATTAGTATATGAATTTGTATATTAAAAATTAAAAGATGAATTTGTCTATTACAAATTAGGAGATGAATTATTCTATTGAAAATAAGAAGATGAATTTGTCTATTAAAAAAGTAAGATAAATTTGTACGTTTAAAATTAAAAGATAAATTTGTACGTTTAAAATTAAAAGATAAATTTGCACATTTATTAAAAAGGAATTTGCCTGTTAAAAATTAGAAGATGAATTTGTGAAATAAACATTAGAATATGAATTTGCATAATAAAATTAAAAGATGAATTTGCCTACTAAAAATTAGAAGATGGATTATTCTGTTGAAAATCAGAAGATGAATTTGTCTATTAAAATTAAGATAAATTTGTCTGTTAAAAATTAGCTGAATTGTACATTTAAAATTTTTCTTTCTAACGCAGCTGACAAACACAGACAGCTGGGTCATTGGATGCCTTAAGGCAAGTGCTGCAAAAGATATACTCACTTTGCATTACCTAGAGGGCGGTGTGTAACTTGAAGATAAGCCACGGACGCCGAGTAACGATGCCCCCGCAGCGCTCTACGATCCTATTAGACCGGGACCTACTTTTAAAGTGGATTCCAAAACCGCTACAAACAACCATGGCACCGCCGGGACTCGAACCCGAAACCTGTAGTACCGAGCGCCAGATCGCCAGCCACTTGGCCATTCAGGCCCCTCTTTCAAAATTAAAAGATGAATTTGTATATTTAAAATTAGAAGGCTAATCTTTCTATTAAAAATTGAAAGATGAATTTGTATAATTAAAACTAGAATATAATTTCTATATATTAATGATTGAAGTTTTTTTTTTTTCCTTATTGCGTAAGCCCTGCATAGATAGCACTTGGGATAAATTTAATACATTTTTGAATACCAGGAAGAAAAAAGTATAAATACTTCATCAGAGGTCAGCAGTTGGTCAACACTTAAGAGCTTGAAAAGGATCTCGCGAACACTTCATGACATAATCGTTTGATGAGTATAATAGTCCTGGGAAGATGTTAAACGATTAGATCAACAACGATTGAGGCTTCTGTTTTCGTAATTCGAACGGTACTTTTGAACTTCTAACGGATAAAAAAAAAAAAAAAAAAAGGAAAAAACGCAACAAATAAATATAACTAATTTTATGTTTCGCAGTGATTTTTATATTTCGTAAGTCAGTAACTAAAAATCAATGCATGATTTTCCTTGTAGTATTAATAACCAGAATTTTTAATGCGAAGGTTAATTAATTTCAAGAAAAATACTTTCGGAAGACTTTTTGGAATAAAATTTTTAGCTTTCTCGGTTTATAACAAGGGTGCATATATTCACTATAACTTGACGAAGGAATACACATACACAAACGCATATGATATACTATGAAATAAATAATATACTATAGTAAAAATGAAGAATTTGATGCGTTATATTACATCAACCTAATAAGTGTGAGTACGGTACGATTTTTTTGTAAATGCATTTTAATGCATAGTTTTGTAACAACTACAGCTACTCTGACCACCATTTAAATATAAATTGTTTGTTTAGCAATTCCATAAAATTAGTGATGAATTTTTGAGTATATAATGTCATTGGCTAACGGCTTGATAACCAATAGATCCAAATCTTGAGTTAAGATGGGAAATAAAGGATTTTTTTCTATTGCAGCTGGCAAATAATTAGACAGTTGTCTTTTATGCCATAACAAAGTCTGCACCGACGTTACTCACTTAGCACTACCCACGGGGCTCTACGATCGTGTTAGACCGGGACCTACGGTTTAAAGGGGGATTTTGAACCACTACAAACATCCATGGTACCCATGTCCCCGAAACCTGGGGTACCGAGCACCAGACAGCTAGCCACTCAACCATAAGCCCCCAGAAAGAAATGAATAAAAAAAGTAACTTAGATCGAGACCTTTCATACAGACTAGAACGGACAAAAATACTAATATAACAATTTACAATATAATAAAAAGCATTGAATAGGATATTTTTTTTAATATTTAAATTTTCACTTTTAAAATTAAAAAAATCATATCGTGTTTTAATATTTTATAAAATTTGAAATTTTTTTTATAAGAAGGATGCACAGACCGAGGTTCATTGTTGCTTATCTAATGGCTTGACTCATCATATTTCAAATATATTTCAAATTTATGACATGTGTTTTTTTAAAGAATTACAGAATTTCAATAAAAGATTATTCATTTTTAGTTTAGTTAAAATTTTAAACATTTTTATGTTATAAAAAAACACATTTCCTTCAAAGTTTCTTTTTATTTATTGCCAACTAAAAAGATCAGATCATTGGTCAATAAAGTTCTAGCCTGGTTTTAAGGCTCCTTATCTAACATCATTTTAGTTTATTTTAACGATATTTATTGGCAAAAAATGTCCTGTTTTAAAATTGTGCTAAGAAATATAAATGCGATTATTGCTAGATAATGCATTAAAATATTCAAGCTTGTTTGGATCAACATATATTGGTTAATAAACTTTTAAGATACTGATATAAAAAAATAGATAAAAATCATTTGGCTCTTAATTTTTGCACGTGATTATTACAAAAATTGAACCAGATACAAAGCGATCATTAAATTAAGGTGATATTTCACGTTAAATTGTATTTCATGCATTGTATATTTATTATTAAGTATAACAGCATGAAATAAATATGATATCTTTTAATGTTTCTTGGTGAAGCCTGTCTTCGAATTATTGTGGGGAATGTGACCAGCTGTGCATCTTTGATGTAAAACATTCACAATCATAATTTTTTTAAAATAAGATAAGTTGGGAAAAAAATAAATTTGTGGTTTACATCTCATATTTCGCATAAAATCATTACATTAAAAAAATTATTTTCAGAAATATTTTTTGAAAAATTGTAATTGTGAATATGGTAAAAATATGTGTTAATAAAGTCAAAATTGTAATGTAAATATGGGTTGGTTATCCATAAAATTTAGAATTTAATATAAGAACGAAACGTATAACAGCAATCTTAAAAAAAAAAAAAAAAAGAAAGAAAGAAAAAAAGAAAATAAAAAGAGAGGAAAAAATTCCACAGAATTTCAAACGATATTCTTTTCTACAAAATCTCATTTTCACTTTGAAATAAAATTGTCTTTGCTTTCTCCAGACGATCTTTTTGAACAATTTTCTATGTATATTTTTTTTTTTAATTTTATGGTTAACAGCTCGTGAAAGAAATTAAAAGAAAGGGTCGTGAAAAATTTTTAAAAACAGCCAGTCAAGAATAATTGAAAACGATCAAGGAAACGAAAACCCCGCTCCCTAAAACAATATTTATATATTGTATCGGTAAAAAAAAAAAATTGTTGCCCACGCGCTATCTAGGCATTCCTAAATATAAAAGAAGAGAGAAACTGTATAATATCTGAGAACTTTAGATAAAAATACTGTACGCTTGAAAAACACAGGAAGAAAATATTCGCAGCAATATTTATCGTGTGATCTGCATTTGACAAGTTGTTTTTCTTCAAGTAAAAATCCACTTTTGTTTAAAAAACATCTTAAGCGACCTTCAATTTGATATCGGACCAGAAAAAAAAAAAAAAACGGTCGCTGCTTATCAGAGATGAATGATACAAATTTTTACTCTGAAGCAAAACATCTTTTCAGTTGCTAAGGGCTTAAGTTATTTCGAAATGGGTACTACAATTTAGCACTAAATTTTATATGCATTCCTGCGAGCCCTTTATTTTTATAATAATTAAAAAAACTCCAGAATTGCTTTATGAAAGCATTAAGCGTGGTATATGTGGGTGTTTTTTATGCAAACATTATTATTATTTTTTTTACACTTCTCTTATTTGTCTCCAAATTTTTATTCTTCAGAACCAGCTGTCATCGCCTTACTAATAGGCGCTACCGTAGGATTTTAATGTGTTTAAAAGAAACTGTTAGCGAGGTCTGTTCTCTTTCTGAAAACGGGATAATCTGACTGCTCCGAAACCGTGTTAGGTTACCGAGAAGTATGGGTTCGTTGGAAGTCAACTACTTGCCATCTACATTTTGCCACTACAAATTCGAACAAGCATCCTCCACGGATGGCATCCTAAGAGTTCAAATCTTACTTTTCTCTTCCACGAATACAACGGTAGGATATTCCATCCCGAGGATTTATAATACTTATTCCCAACCTTAATATTAGAGATTTGCGTTAAGGTTTAACTGTTGGGTTATGAACCCGGCTCTTTTTAATTAAGGAACCCAATGCATTATTAAACAGTTCGCTACAGTTGAAATAAAGTGAATCAAACATATTAAAACTAATTATTTCTTGATTCATTACCCATTGGTAAACTGAGCAGCTAGCGTGCGGTATGTTTCAGGTTCTGATTCGCTGGTGACGCCATTGCAGTCACTGGTTTCAAAAACGAGAGGAGATTCGTAGGATATTTTAGCAATGATGTATGAATAGTCAAACTGCTTGATGGAAACTTTTCGAGCCTTTTCCCAAACGGGACAATTGTACCTAAATTCTTCCCGGAAAACAATGCTTTCCGTTCATCCCTTGTTGGGAGATTGTTCGTATCATGCATAAGTGGAATGCATGTAGTTTACAGAATTTCAACAACGACAACACACACTCAAAATTCGTGTTTTGAAATGTGATTTTCTTAATTATAGTGTCCAGGAGTTTGTTTATTAATGCGAATCACAAATATGGTTTCTTTGATTTTAAAGTAATTCTTTTTTTCATTTTGTCAAATCTGTGTATATTATAAAAATATTATTTCAACAATTCTTATACACAAATACATATATAAATCTGGGGACTAAAGATAGATGATTAAAAAAAAAAATTACTTTTAACAGTCTGAAAGATCGGCTGAAATATTTGCTACAGCAGAAAAGAAAAATGCAATACTTTTGATGTCGATGATAATTGTATCCAAATGCACTATTGTAAAAACCTGAAAGTAAATTTAAAACCAGGGAACAGTAATTATCTTCATTGATAACATTAATATCCCCATTGAAATATGTATATTGTTTTCGGATATTTTTACTTTGACCTAAGTCATTCACCACTAGTATGGCAGAGATATAGCGGATTTATCGCTACCCACAATTTGGGGATGGGAGGCTGCTGCGCTGCACATATATTATGTGACCCCAGTTTTGAATCAATAACTCTTGGGAGTTTATTTTCTCTAAAAATGTACTACCAACTTACTATAAAACCACTTTTCTTTTTGAGACAGTGGTATTCTAAAGAAAAGATTGCAGAAATATGGTCAGTATAATAGATTGCTAAAGAAACTGTATAAAAGACTTCTTTTGATTGTAACAAAAAAAAATGGAAGCAAAATGTCATTAAATAGAGAAGTATATAAGCTAAAGTAAGAGTGGTCTGAAAGGAAGTTAACGAGAGAGCTTGTTTCTTTCGGCAAATCTCTTTCACACTACAGTGAACGATAAAATATGATTTTGGTATAGGGAAAAGTACCATGAAATTTTAATAGGACCTTTAAGTATCATGTTACGAATCATATTACTACAGGCTTCGTTGATTTTTGACTTGTTTGTTGTAGAAATAACTATTCTCCCCAATGGGGAAAAATGTTTGTAAGAAAAAAATTGCAGAAGAAGCAATTGAAAAGTTTATTCAATATCTCTTAGTGTCCAATATCTATATAAACCGGTTGGTTTGCTTAAAAGTTATTGTATTAGATCTTTGCTATGAGCAATAGGTTGCAATCCACTACGAAAGATTCGATGATGGGAAAATACCTTGTTATATGAACTTTGTATGACGCATATTTGTACAGTAAATACAAGATATTTCACATATTTTTCATATCTCCAATTTTAAATGAAATAACTATAACGCGCTTAATGAAGTAAATTCTCAGGAAACATTATAAAAGAAATATACCTGAAGTGGTTCACAATCATCATATGCAGATATATGCAGATCATCTTTATAAGCTTTGAGAAAAATATTTATTCTCAAAACGTTATTAAAGAGGCAATCATATCTAGGATAGAATCAAAATACCACGATAGCCTATTTTAAAAAAATGTTTTGTTTTTAATGGCAGTTTTAAAGTTCTTATTGGAGTAACATTTCACACAATTTTTTTCTGATATACTTTTAATTTGCAATATTTCCAAATTATAACGTTAACAATAATTTTTTAAAGATTTGTATATAAATTGTACATGACTGTATGTTACAGGGAAGCACAGACTGTAGTCTGCATCGTTGTATGTCAATTTTGCTTTAAAATTTATATAAAGGGGTATTGTTTCTCAGACTTTTTGATTTTGATGAAAAACTAAAATGTGTGTATAATTAAAAATGAAGCACTTAAATATTCGAAAAATATTTCAATCAATGTTTTATAATTTATTGCACACTAAAACTTTTCATTAATGCGTTAACCTAAATTCATCATTTATTTCATTCTTGCCTTTGCATTATAGTGTCAACAATATGTTTGTTTCAAAATATCATTTTATGGTAATTCCCAAAACATTTTACATTTTAAAATTGGGCCTACAAATTAGTTGTAATTGCGGCTAAATAATGTATTAAAATTTGAAAGCCTGTTTGGATCAACCCAGAATTGTGAACAACATTTTCACGCATTAATATTAATAGAAATAGTTTAACTCCCCACTTTTCTTATTTTTTTTTCATCTTATATAATTTACATAAAAAAGTAATATAAAAAAAAATTTAAGTCAATTCCTGCTTTTTTTTTTCATTATATTGCAGAAAGTTCTTTAAAAATAATTTTCATTAATTTTTTAAAGTTTAACTGGCGCCATCTATTGGTAGATATATGCAACTTAAATCTAAAAAACTAAAATTAATTAAATTAAATTAATTAATTAATATCTGAAAACTATTAACATCCAGTGTCATCCTCTACAAGTTTAAAAAATGTATTTGAACTTGAGGGGGAACAAAAGGTATTTTATGAACGATTGAAAATTTGAACAAGATATATATAGGGAGAGTGTGAGCTAATAGAAGGAATTGAAATAAAGCATATATTTGATATGTAGCTATTGGGGTTTTTTTCCTGAGGCTCTTGGACAAGTTACTATAAATATAGCTGGTCGATATAGTACAGCAATACCTCACAGAGTAGTTCGACTTCGAATAGTTCAAACTCATATTCCGGTTTTAAATCTTTAAGAAAATTTTAATTATGTGATCGATATTTCACTTTTTCAGGGGTTACTTGTTACTTAATATTATTCCGCAAAATAATTTGATGGCTTCTTTTTTCATTTTCTTAATGTGTAAGCTATGAAGTAAGCAGTGAACACTTGAGAAATTTCTAATTGACTAAATAGTTCAATGGTTATAAAAATTATTGAAATGATTGAACAAATCATTCTGTGGTGATGAAAGTGGCTTCACAATTCCCTGGGCGATTAACAATGCAGTTCGTTACTACAAGAAAATATATAGATAGATAATGAGACAGAGATAAAGCAAAAAGAAAAAAAAAAAGCAGACGTCGATGTAGCAATTTTTAGAGAATAAATAAAAAGATTTTTAATCAAAACCAATTTATTGGAACCAATTATTAAATTTTGTATCTATTAAGTTCTTCGATTAGTCCATTTTGAAACAGTCTGGGAAATCTATGTAACTAATTAACTAAACTACACGAGGTACTGATGTATATCATCATCAGTGGCGCAACAGCCTCATGGTGGGCCAAGACCGTCTGCCTACTGGCAGATTTCGAGACAGGAGATATTTTCTTTTTCATGGTAGGGTTGTCAGCCCTACGTCCAACAGTCAATAATCGTTCTACAGTCATATTAGACCGGGTCCTATGGTTTAAAGTGGACTCCGAACTATTAAAAACATCCATGGCACCGTCGGGACTCGAACCCTGTGGCACAGAGCGCTAGTCACTCGGTCAACAGGTCCCTACTGATGTATATAAGTTCTAAATATTTTTGAATCCATGGACTCCTTTAGCAAATAAAATTAAAGTCAAAGAGTCTTTTTCATAGAATAATATTTTTAAATGTAAAATAAATTCAAAATAAAGTTACGTGAAAATGACAATAATACAGAAAATATATACACATTTTTAAAAGAACATATTTATAAAAAAGATAAGCATTTTGTTTTCTAATATGCTCAGCCTGATATTCTTTTTTGTTGAACTATCCTATTATATCTTGATTTCCATGTTAAAATAGCTTTTTACTTAAAATATCAAAGTTGATTTTGTTTCGCTTCACATCAATCCGTCTAATATCTTTGGATGTCGCTTATAAAGAACTTGCTTTAATGGACCAAATGCAAAGTAATCCATGGGAGACACATCGAAGGATTTGACTGGGGTGAATTTAAATGGAATAACCTCAATTCTGGACACATTTTTCTTTTTCTTTTTTTTTTATTTATCAAATATAGAGCTGTAGATTTAGAGGTATAACTGGTAGCTTTATCCTGATGGAAATTAATAAATTAAAGAATCTTTGAGTAAAGTGATGGAATATCTTCTATGAAAATGGGTGTTGAAACTTATTTCTGATAGAAATCCGAATAGGTGTAGGCATTTTTTTCTGCTTTTCTTATTTTAAGTTATCCGTTATAAGAGCAGTAATAATCATAAACCGTTAAATAATAAGTCCGTTATCCAGTAATAATCATAAACCGTTAAATAATAAGTCCGCTATCCAGTAATAATCATAAACCTTCAGCAAAACTTCCGTCATTTTCCTAAACCAACATTTTATGTCTTTTTCTTCTCTTTTTTGGATAGTAAATCGATCTTTTTCTGTTGCAGTCAGTAAATAAGACTCATCAAGTATAACTAATTTTTTTCTATTTTTCAACTGCCACATAATTTTCATTCAACAATTTTTACCTAGCCTACAGTTAAGAAACATGTTTTGACGTTAGCCGGTGAAAATCGCCTTTTATATATATATAAGATTTAAATCAGTTTAAAAAAATTTTATTTAAAATTCCTGCAGAGATGTTTAAAGATTTTGCGATATTCTTTGGAGTTGTTTTTTTTTTAACCTGTTTCAGTCAAATGTTCATTTTTACTAATCTTCATTCTTTATCAATTATGTCACTTATTTTACGTCGAGAAATATTAAACCATGCTTTTCCCATCTTTTTTAATAATCAAATAAGAATATTTCTCTTCGTAGAAAAGGCAAAAATATAGCCTTTGATTATTTGTTTATTTTCCCTTAACATTTTAAAGCAAATACTAATTTTAATGATGCAGATATTTTAAGCTATTCTAAATTGATGCAATTCAAGTTTTTTTTAATTCATTTGAATTTAATTCATGGAGAAAGTTAAAAACTGTTATAAAAATGTCTGGATACTTTCTGTAATACATGCACTTTATTCTAGATCTATTCGCTAATAACGAAATATATCGTACAATATGGCATATTTCAAAATTATTGTTAAAAACTTACCACTATGAATATTGACTCTATTTATCTTGAACAATATGTTATAGTTATATCAGTTATATAGTTGTTTGTTATATCATAGAAAACGATCAACTATTTTTGTTAGTAATCATAGGTACTTCTGTTTTGTTATAATTCATTGCATAGATTCATATGAGTAAATCTATATTTAATTAGAGGCCAGTGAAAATGAAGATAATAATTTTTTTTTCCACTTTATCTAAGTTCAAGAATCTCTAAAGCTGGATTCCCACCAGATACTAAAATCTCTCATCACAGATCATCAACCAATCAGAAGGCTGAGTGGAAAGGATGTCAGTTCCTGTCCTCCAACAGCTGAGTTTCTACGACATCGATCTTAGTATATGGCAAGAATCCAGCTTTAGTGACCACGAACTCTTGGTAATCATAGAAGACACAGTCGTTGTTAATACATCTATTAACGATGATTGCGATAGTTTAGTATAACTAGATCAGAGATGAACAGACTTCTGAAGGTCCCCGGCCACATGTGATCACTGTAAATTGGTCGCAAGTCGTTCAAGGAGAAAAAAATCCTCTCCAAAATTGTCTAACAGTTTATGTTTCATTTCTGAATTAAAAATAAATAATACAATTGCTAAACTTTCCTCAACTTATAAAAATTTTTTTGATTAAAACGTAATTAAAAGTGTAATCTGCTAGGTCAATATATAGGTTACC
The DNA here is from genome assembly GCA_021605095.1 of Caerostris extrusa. NCBI lineage: Eukaryota > Metazoa > Arthropoda > Arachnida > Araneae > Araneidae > Caerostris > Caerostris extrusa. The sequence continues at coordinate 112,598 of BPLR01011841.1, read as the reverse complement.
CATAAAGTTTAGAATTACATTTAAGAATAAAATGCGTAACAGCAATATTAAATAAATAAATAAAAAATATAGAATTCCAGACGATTTTCTTTTCTCGAAAAATCTCGATCTTCCGAGTTATCACTTTGAAATAACATTGTCGTTGCTTTCCCAGATGATCGTTTAAAACAATTTTGCATTTAATTATATAGTTATTAACTCGTGAAAAAAATTTAAATAAATATTATGTATAAAAAGCTCACAAAAGAATTAAAAACTCAATAAATCAATAAACCCTCAATAAACAAATTTAAAAAAAATAGTAAACCAATAGCTTGTGAAAGAAATTAAAAAAAAAATTAACTAATAAAAATAATTGAAGATGGTCCAGAACACGAAAACTTTGCTCCTCAAAACAATACGCATAGTTTTATGAACAATTAAACAAACAAACAAAAAAAAGAAGTTGATGCGCATATTAATTTTTTATGGTTTAATTTTTATTAACCAAACGAAAAAGTAATTTTAAAAGGCTTATTTTCTGCTGTTCACATATATGTATTGATCCAAACACGCTTGGGCATTTTTTTGTATTTTCTAGCAGCAATCACATCTATTTTGTTGAGCGCAATTTTAAAATGGAACATTTTTTTGGCAATAAATATCATACAGATATAAAAAAAAAAAATTACGTTGCTATGGATCCTGCCTCCCGGCAAGTATGTTACTGACAAAAGAATCTCATTTTCTTGTCTACAAATAAAATGTAAAACATTGTATAAAATATTTTTCTAAAATTTAAATGTTTACCTTTTTTTTATTAAAAACAGGTAGATTTATTTTTCTATTTTAATCTTTCATCAAAATATGAAAAACTTTTTTTTTAAGAAATATACCAACAGTATTTTTGAGTACAATGATAATCGGATCACAGGGGATCCGCAGTCTGTGCAAACTTCAACCAAAGAAGTCTTTTTTTTTTTTTTTTTTTTTTTTTTTTTTTTTAACCCGATGTTTAACTCCACTACGAAAATTTTAAAGAATCATCTCCAGAATGTTTCAAAATTATACAATACAATTTAATTTTTTTAATCAAAATATCATATGAATAGTAACTACATTAAGAATACATCGTGTTCTTAAATACCAATTTTTATGAATATTTCTAGTTAAAAAGTCAAATACAAAATTCCTTTACGTGGCATAATAACATAACTGTAAAATAAATAAATAAATGAATTAAAAAAAAAAAAGCAGTCTCATGGTTTTGATCTAGTAGATTTGGGAGATTTTTCAATCACAATAATACAAAAGCTCCCGATTCGTAGCCCAGTGACAACATGCGCATCAATTTTTTTACAATTAATTTACAAATATAATTGTAAAAAACATTACTGAAAAGATAACCTAGAATGCATCAAATGATCGTTCCATTTTCACTCAAAACTCTCTAAATTGTATCGTAACGATTACGAAAACCCTACATGAAGTTGGAAATTCTAAATTAGAAATGGGCAATATAAATCCGTAGATTGGAAAGTTCCATTCGTAGGGCTCGCAGAATACAATTTGAACCCAGATTTCGAACCACGACTCTGAAGTTGTTTATTCTAAATCACAGTAGTCCCTTTCTATCTTATGCTACATATGACGTTTTAGTGACAAATAACTCCAGGTCAAAGTACCCGGAATTCGAAAACAATAAGTTTTGCATCATTTAAAAAGAAATAAAAAGCTATGCATCTTATAATTATTTATAAAAGAAATTTAATTTTTCTTCAAGTAAACAGAAAGGAATGCACTAATAGTAATTTTTGAAAATTTGAAAAATAAACATTTAGGAGAAAAAAAAAAATTAACGTGCTTGAATGTTCGCACATAAACAATTCCTGGTGTCATTAACCACAAGTTCAAAATCACGTTGCATACAGATGTGAATTAAAGGGTTATTGCCCACAAGATATTCTAGAATATTCATTATTTATGCAAATTCGTTGCTTAAAAATAAACTCTATTTCAAAACATTAGGTTATTTGCTTTCATAATTTAATTCGGAAAAATGTAGCTATAATTCTGAAGTGTACTTATTTTTCCTACGAAAAACTTTGTAAATAAATAATTTAAAAATTCAAAAGGCAAAGCATTTTTTTATAGCTGTCATTTCTGGAGATAAATTTTCGTCTTCCATAAATAAATAAATTTATTTTATATATATAAATATATATAAATAGTAATATTTTTGCTTTTTAAATTTTCATTCTGAAAATCCATTTCAGATTTTTAAAAAATGGTATCTGGTATGCTAACGACATTAAAAATGTTCTAAAAGGGTTCTTGATAAAGTAAAATACATTTTTATTAAAAATTAAAAATAACGATAGATTTAAAGAAGATTTTTCCCCCATAACTGACAAAAAATATTGTACATTTAGGGAAGAAACAAATTCATTTTTCAGTAATCATAGAATTTTTAAATATTAAAGTAAAAAGCTCATGACAAATGGTTGGGCTTCCATTTATGATTAAACAAATGATGAGTTATATTTTTTATGCAATAACTTTTATACAATAGCCAACTGGTTAAAAGCAAAATAAACAAAAAATAAAAATTAAATATACAGATAATATGATATATAAGTTAGTCATAAAATTTATAATTTAATTTAAGAACAAAACACAAAACAGTAATCTTAGAAAATAAAAAATTCCAAACGATATTTTTTGAAAAATCTCATTTTCAATTTGTAAATTATATTGTTCTTTTATTACACCAAACGATCTTTTAAAACAATTTTACAATAATTTTTCTTCTAAATTATTTAATAATTACTCAATTATTTTGTAAATAAATATCATGTATAAAAAGATCTCGTAAAAAGAATTTAAAAGAAAAAAATTACAAATTTCAATGAAATTATCCAAAATTGAAAGTGGTCGACACGAAAATTCCCGATTCCAAAATAATACCCATAAAATATATGGGTAATAAAATTTAACTCAGATTATTAAGTCAAGCAATTTTTTGGCATCTCAAACTAGTACTGGGCACTCATAAACACTACGTAGTCTCAGAACAAAAATTTCATTCAAAATAAAAATTTTGCTTACATCTCCTTAAAAAAAATACTTTTACACTTTAATTTAAAGAAGATTTTAAAAATTTAATAAATATAAATTTTAAAAAATTTGTCATGCTTTCAAAGAAAAAAAAAAGGAAACCAAAATATATATATATATATACATGAAAACGAACATTTTATTTAAAAACTTTTTAAATACAGTAGTTATATTAGTAGAACTCGTATATTTAGGAGACATTTGTACGTTTAGAGAAATCTCTTTTATTCGATAACCCGCAATATCTCTCCTTAATTTCTTATATTTTATGTACCTTTTACGAATTATGATTTCGGTTTAAAAATTGTCAATGAAATTCTTCTTCTTCTATAAAATGGTATAGCATATAACATAAAAGAATGATTTTTGGCTGTATGGATGTTTAAATTGATTTTACATTTAGTTATGCCATTATTTAAAAAAATAGGTAGTATTTGAAGCAACGCCATAAAGTACTTAATTCCATCTTACTTTGGCTATTATTTTGACTAATATCCACAAAATGTTTAATAAAAATAAATTTATCTATTAAACAGAATACACAAAAATTTAACTAAAATTTTACTCTTAAACATTATTTAAAATTATGTACAAAGAAATGGCGCCATCTTGTTGACAACTCATCAGAAAAAAAGTTTAGTTTTAAATGTCAAAAGATGAAGGTAATATTAATAAATGATGTGATACTATATTTCATATAAGCGTGAATTTATGCAACAATTATTCAAACGAGAAAAAAAAAGAATCAATTTTAAACCAATAAAAAAATTTTAAATTTTGGAACATATCTGGATCCAAACACAATATCAATGGCCAAATTTAAAAAGAAAATAAAAAGCAAATTAAACAATGTATTTGATACAAAAAGAAATAACTTACATACATTTGTTGCCTTTTTTTTCTTTCTAGTCAAGATTGTAAAATGAAAATTTTCATTTATTTAGAACTTTTAATTAAAGTGTTCAACTATATATTCGAAATAAAAAAAAAAAAAAAGACCAAACGATTTTTATATGTGCCATATTTTGTTTTGAAAAAGTTTTAAAAAGCAAAATTGTATTCGATGTATAAATTTGAGAGCAGCCAAATCTAAAACGTTCAGTTACTGTTTTTCATCAATTAAAATCATAAAATAATAAACGGCCTCAAAAACATTTTTATATAAATGTTATTCTCGTTATGATTCCAAGAAAAAGGGGAAATCATTAAAAATTTCAACATGAAAAAAATATCAAGTTGTTCTACAAAATACAAGAAATTTTATTAGATGCAGTATTTTTCAAATGTAGAAGAAAAAAATTTTAAAAAGAAAGAAAAGTATTTAAAAATAATAATCGGCTAAGCCGATATACAGTTTACCTATAAAATTATTTAATAATTACTAAAAAGTAAAAGGAAAAGAAATATTTAATTATATAATTATTAGCTCATAGAATAGATTAAAAAAAAAAAAATTATTAATACTAATTAATAATTAATTAATAAAGTAATTATTATTTAAAAATTATTAATTTATTATTTATTGAAAATTATTAATTATTATTAAAAATTATTAATTATTGAAAATTATTATTAATTATTATAATTAATAATTATTTATTAATAATTATTAATATAATTAAAAATTATTAATAATTATTATTATTTAAAAAAATTATTAATTATAAAATTATTGAAAGTCGTCCAGGAAGCAATGGCCCCATTCTCTCCAAAATAATACTCATAATTTCATGGGTAATAGAATTTAAGCTTAAATGCATTTTATGAAAGTTTTTGCATACCATTTAATATCGTTTTAAATTTATCCGCTTTACATTACTTTGAATGGTATTTAAGAAATATTTCTTTAAACATATCTTGTCAAATAAAATCGTTTGTTTAGAATATTGTACTTTTTATCTAGTGTTTAATTTGTATATAATTAGAATATCTCCATCACGTAGCATGTCTTCAAGCTACACGTGCCCCTTGGGTAGTGCTAAATGAGTAACAGTGGTGCAGCCCTTGCTTATGGCATAAAGATTAACTGTCTCTGTATTGCCAGCTGCATTCGAACAACAACAACAACAGAACATGAAGAAAAACATAAATTTTTCGAAATTAATTATTAATTTGCATTTAATGTATTTTTCAATTTTTTGCACCTGCCATGATACCTGGCTGATTGTGTTATTCTTTGACCTGTTTTCAAATTTGAAAATTTTTCAATCACAGATTTCGAATTTGAATTTTTTAAACAAGGATTCACTTCATTCCATGTGATAGTTGTGTTGGACTTAATGATTTCAATTTATTGCTTATACTATAATTTAAAAAAAAAAAAAAAAAACGTCTTATGTTCAAAAAAACAATTGAATTACTGAAACTAACAATTTGAGAATTTTCTGAATGATATTCCTAATAATTAATTTATAAATTTCTAACAAAGCATACTTATTGGGTCATGTCAAGAAAATATTCTAATTATGTAAATAAATGCTAGATAAAAACTAACAAATAGTTTTAGAAATAAAATTTTATTTAAAATTATAAGCTGTATTTGAAAAACTATTTCTCAATTAAGATCTAAAATTAAAGTAAAATGGGATATATTTGTCTGTTTATTCTCCTAAACCAAGGATCCTAACCTTGCATTAATTCTCAGTCATTTCTCCCTTGCAGCAAACATTCCACCCCCTTTTGGGCGCGCCCATTTTTTTCTTCTATTTTTGTTTACAATATAGATGCATATTTTCAATTTTAATTTTTCAATTTTTGATTTAGTAAACTTTTAATTGTCTAGATTTGATTTGCTTTAATTATCTACCTTTTACATAAATTAGCCTGCTCCATTTGTACCTGTTTTAGTTCCATGTGCTTGTTACTTCCTGCCAAGTTTTAGCCATCAACCAACTAAGAGTTTAAGGTCCTTGACAGCCAAAATACTTTGAAAACAGAAAAGACAACAGACAAATATGATACACATCAAAATCATATCAGAAAACTGCATGTGATTTATTTAGGTTTAATAAAACTCCTTAAGAACAATTAAGATTATTAAAATTATAAAATTTACATGATCAATATTATTACAACCTATAAATACGCATAATAAGATGAAATAATTTAATTTAATTAACTATATTATGTGGAATGAATTGAAATTCTTTTAATTTGCTATCTTTTGAAATTTTTAATTATTTTACTTCTTTCCTACGACTACAATAACGAGAATCCAACTTATGCGAAAACATTTGTGAGGCAGAGTTCACACAATAAAAATTTAAAAAATTGTTACTTGAAAGTAAGTATACAGTGGGCCACAGATATTGAGTATACACATTAGAAACTTTTTTTGCAATTACAAATTAAATATTGCTTTAAGATGATTGAATTTTTACCCTATATACTTTAGTCTATGCTTTACCGTACTATACTTAAAAATTGTTACGCTTATTTATTTTTAACGAAAAAAATAAAAGGTCTGAGATGAGAGGAAAAACACCACCACAAAAATAAGTATACACCTTTATTAATTTCCTTTTAACGTACAAATTAATATTTTGTTGCATAACCTTTTGCTTGAGTTACAGCTTGTAATCTTCTGGACATAGATTCTACTAGTGTTTTAGTGGTTTCAACAGAAATTTTAGCCCATTCTTCTCTCAGAACCTTCTTAACTTACTACAGAACCTTCTTCTCTTAGCCCATTCTTCTTCTTCTTCCTTGCTTGTGATTTCGTGCTCGTGTACAGCTTTCTCTAATTTCGACCACAAATTTTCGATGACGTTTAGGTCTGGAGACTGAGCTGGAGTGTGTAATTGCTTTTGCAATGGTACAGCAAGTATAACTGCACAATCTTCGCTGTATGCTTGGGGTCGTTGTCCTGCTGGAATATGAAGCTTGACCCAAGTCCCAACTTACTGGCACTTTTTTTCAAGTTATCATTTAAAATCCCCAAATATACATGTTTGTCCATAATACCATCAATAAAAGCAAGCTCTCCAACTCCTCCAGCCGACATACAACCCCAAACCAGGACAGATCCACCTCCGAACTTGACTGTCTTAATGGTGTTTTTAGGTGCCAGTGCTTTCCCAGCTTCTCTCCATATTTTAAATCGCCCATCGCTTCCGTAAAGATTAAACTTACTTTCATCAGAAAATATTACAGTGTTCCAGAAAGAAAATAGGCTTTAAACGATGTTCTTTGGCGAAAATCACTCTCTTTTGTCTATTCACATACTTGATGAGTTTTGGTTTCGTATTGATGTACGACCATGAAACCCATATTGGTGAAGGGTACGTCGAATTGTTTCAACTATCTTTTTCCCGATTGTAGAGGACATCGATAAAGTTAGTTTAGAGGCACTCACCCTCGGATCTTTCTTTACTGAGTGAATGATCTTCCTCTTCGCTGTAGTACTCAGTATTTCTTTAGGTCCTCTTCCAGGAATATTGGCCCCAGATCCAGTTTTTTTTATACTTCTGTAGTATTTTTTGGACACAACCATGTGTTACACCAATCAACGAAGCAATTTCTCGAAGAGATTTGCCCTCTTTCGACCATTTTACAACCAATAAACGCTCAGATTCAGTAGTTTCTCTACGAGAGCTCATTTTACGATTTTTAATGAGAAAAAATACTATTTAAAAGCGTTGAAGTGCAATAGCACGTTATAAGCAGCAGCTACTCCTGAAACTCTTTAAAAAGAATTTGAAACTAAAAAAGTGGGGGCATAATTTACAAATATAAGAAGTGTATACTCAATTTTGTGGCATGGTTTTCTATCTTTTCTTCGAATCGCTTAACTTTTTCGTAATAAATAAGTTAACTATAGAATTGTGTTATTATAGGATGGTAAAGCAGAGGTCAAAGTATCTAGGATAAAAAAAAATTTATCTATTTAAATCAATATTTAATTTGTAATTGGAAGAAGTCTAAAAAGTTTTAGAGGTGTATACTCAATTTTGTGGTTCACTGTAAGTTCAATTTCAAAATTGCTTTCCTGTGATAAAGCACGCACACTTTTCCTAGTTAAAAGTAAACTTCAACTAGGTTGAATGGAAATTATTTTTTTTTAAGACATAGAATTTTTGGACAGTTTTAAATAATATTAAAAGTTAAATTTCAATTATACAAAAAAATTTTCATTTGCCCTATAGTAAACAGAAAACTGGGTACTTCCTTATTATCATCAACATATAACACCAAACAATCAGCAGTTTTAATCATGGTTTCCAGTACATTTGCCAAAAAAATATCTCTTGGGGTCCTTAAATTAAGATTAAGTCTTAGAATAAGGAAATATTGAAACCTGTTTATTTTTTCAGATTCAAAATGTAGGGTAAATACAAGATAGTTTTAATTTAAAAATATATTTTGGACTTCATATCATTATTTTTCTTTTAATGTTTAGATGATTTATAACTAGAAGTAAATATTTCAGACTTTCATTCAAATTATTCTAGTGTTAAAATACCCGATTTTGGATATCTTTTTTATGCGACCATTCATGAATCATCATTTTCATTTATATTTATCTAATAAACAAAACGAAAATAAACTAAATGTTATATGAAATAGAGTTTATATCATAATATTTAAACTTTAGCAAATGAAGTCTTAAATAAGTTTCTTTCTTCCAGTTTAATTTATTTGAAACTAAGAAATTTTGAAATACATAAATAAGATGAAAGAATTATGTAAATATTTGTGTAAAAAAAATCAACTTAAATTTATTAGGTTCAAAAAATCAAATCTTTAATTAGTACAGCTATTGAAATAATTGTATTCTTATTAATTCCAACTTTAAGGGCTTCTTTTATTTTGTAATTTTATCAAGAATCTAAAGTTTACGTCCTTTATTCAAATTTCTTTTAATGAAATTAAGTAAAACTGATTACATTTACTATCACTCAACTGATTACATTACACTTCATCACTCATCAGCTTGAAAGATTTTTTTTTAGACATAAAATAAATACATACATATAAAAAATTCAAGCAGCATTAAATAGTTTGTTTTTACTATTGACTACTACTACTAATGTTTTAATTACTATTGAAATCACTTACTAAAAAAATTGAGGTTAAAAGTAATACTGATTTTCATCAATTAATAAATCTTGAATGTTGAAATTGAGTGTTTACATACAACATGAATCCTTAATTGAAATGTTTTTTTGTTATGAAATACTATGGTGAAAATTTTTTAAGTTTTACAGTTTTTGTTTACAATTTTCTCAAAACACTTAAAGTAATTCATTCAGCGGTACCTTTGCAATCAAAAATTTAATTAAGAAAATGTATGAATTATTCCAGCTCCTCCCTACAAACATATTAAGAATGATATAACTAATAAAATAACAGAAAAGTACTGTTTATTTGTTAAAAAAAATTTACATTTGCAAAATTTATAACTAATAAAGAGTTTTTACTAGCAATCTTTACTAGAAGAAACTGAGTTCACTTGCAGAATATATTTTTTTTTTTTCTTACCACAAATTTGTGTTATTCAAATGCTTCTAAAAACTGCAAAAAAAACTAATATCCTTTACCAATTTATGTATTTCATTTTAAATTTCTTCATTGCCAAAGAAATGACACTTCTTTCATGCTGATTAAATCAATAACCATGATTTTCCTGTTATAAACAATCATCACTATTTAAGGGCATTGCTAAGAAAAGTACCACAGTATGTTAAACATTGAATGAAATAGTCAAAAAGTAAGCTACAGAAAATGAGAACCATAATTCAATATATTAAAATTTAATTCGAAAGACATCCTTATATAAATTATAACCCAGTACCGATGAAATTAATGTATACTGATATTAAGAGGATTACAGTACAAATATAAAATATATCAATACATTTCACGCATGCATATTTGTAATTCATTATTGGTTAATTTATGAAAAAAAAAAATTGATTTCTATTTCATAAATTTTATTTCCTTTAAGAATATAGATGTGTAAATGCATATCATTTTTAAAAGGCTCCCTTGCTCCAGGTTTTTAAAAATGTTCTTACAATGAAAATCAAATAAAAAGTTATCCTTAAAAAACAAAAAGGGCTGCAATTCTCAGTTGAATGATAAAAACACAAATTATCTAAAAATATTTTAAAGTTTAAAAGCCGCAACACATTATTTGATTTGATCTATTAAATTATTACTTGCAGTTAGTGGTTGATATTATTTTAAAACTTACATATTATTCTAATCTTGTAATAAGCAAGACTAATAGATAACATTTAAGATTGAATCTTAGGCAACCAATTTTATAAATTTTTTCCAGATTGTACATATCCAGTCATATTTATTATACAGATAACAATGTTCAACATTAGAAGAAATCAACTATAACTTGATAAATTTTTTAAAGAGAAAGCCTTATCTTATTCACTATTTTACATTTTTGTGAGTGTGTCATATTTGCATGACATTAATTATGCAAATGTAACATACAGCTGTCAGTTATTAAATATATATATTATAGTATGTATATGTAGTTATTAAATATATTATAATTATTTTCTTATTTATTAGAATTTCTAATTTGTTGATTCATGGAATATGAAATATAATTTAAAGGCTAGAATTTAAGAAAAATTCACAAGAGCTTAATTCCATACAAAAGAAATTTATAATCTGCATCAAATGAAAGGGAAAGTCAAACAAAAAAAAAAAGATACCAAAATTGAAATCAACTATTTATTATTATAAATATATAATAAATAATCATAAAAGTCAAAAGTGAAATCAACAAATTATAATCAACAGAATACATTTTTTCACCTACTTATTTTGTTTTTAGATTTATTTATATTCTGCTTCTGATATGCATATAGATATGGCTTATTATTATTAGATATGATATATATTTTGTTTCAGTATTTGAATTTTTAACTTATATATTCAAATTCAAATATATTAAAATGCAAATTGTTTTTCTCTTGCTAACTGCATCGAAAGTGAAAGGACAGAAAATGCTACTATTTTTAGAGTATTAATTAAAAGTAAATGCAATATGTGGTGAGATTAGATTTTTTTGCCATGCAAGAGTTACAATTATATAATTATCAATAAAAAAAAATTGAAATATTTTGAGCCAAACCAAATTTTTTTCTGAATGTTAAGATTTAATTTACATGTATTTTGACAACATTTATAAAAGTAAACCTAGATAAATAATATGCGTAGCACAAAAAAACAAGAACCAATAACACAATGTCAATATTCGAGAGAAAAATTCTTTAATGTAAAATGAAATTCCAGGGGAAGTACAATTTCTCTTGTAGATTGTACACAGTGTCTATGTTAGCAATGAAAAAAAAATTTGTTTTCTACTTTTCTCTCTTCATTATGCTTAAGTATAATAGCAATAAAAACAAAAATGAAAAATGTTCGGTTTAATTGGTTCAGTGGTATTAAGGTGATGAAAAAATGATTTTTATGAATGTAATGAAATTAGAAGAGAATAATGTAATGAAATTAGAAGAGACAAAGCTAGAAATAAATTCTAGCATACAGACATTCCAAAATCTCGACGATGGTAGCGGTCTGGATCAAAGTAAGAAGTTACAACAACTCTGTTGGCAAATTTTCTTCCAGTCAATGATTGTTGTGCCTTCTGGCAGTCAATAATAGAGTTGAATTCAACAAAAACCTGAAAATAATATTTCATTAAACTTAATATCTTTACATATTGATACAGATATAAGAATTTCAAATAGTTACACAGTCAGTCCAGTGTATAGCAAAATTTGCATGAATACGAAGAAGTGATTTACAATAGAATCTAAAGTCAATTTTAGTGATGAAAATATAACATGTTGTCTGTTATTACATGATTATTAAATTATCTAACGTGATGGTAGACAAAATAGACAACTTTTCCTTCTACTTTAACAAACACTATACATCTTTTTGTATGATGTAGAAATGATTGAAACAATAAAAGAAACATATTTTAGAATACCATCAAAGTTCGTCAATTTAGTTACTGCTGTCTACTGAACACATACGCTTATGATTTCAAACGTTTCCTAAAAATTCTAGTATTTGTTAACCCCTTACCTGCCGAGGAAAACTTACGAGATGCGCTCCAGTGCCACCGTTTTTCATACAGGCGCGTAGTTATGATATGTATTGGAGGAAAAAGAGGTGCGTTTTGCAACATGAAACCTTTTTTACTTTCACAGAAAAATAAAATGTAAAAAAAAAAAAAAAAAAAAAAAATTCTAAATTTAAAGTATAGAATAACAGTGTAATAAAACAGATGTTAGAACTTATCTGCTGTGTGATATTTCCTAAAACAAGAATTCTTTATTGTTTCATATGTAAAATATGATAGGAGAAATAACTATTTATTTAAAATGTCTAAACTTGTTTTTTATAAACCAAGTCACATAAAACCCAAAATCACATTCATTGCATTGATAGCTGGTTTCACGACGAAACGGAAGCAAAAGAAGAATAAAAAAAAAAGCACGACCTACTCAAGCAGAAACAGAAGCAAAAACTGCACAGCTATGACTCACCGTTTCAGAAACATCCCCTTTACCAATACCCTATCACCTTTTCTCTGAAATAATAAAATCCTTTTCAAACATTGTCAAGGTCATTTTGTGGCATTCCAAGACCGTGGAAGCAGTTTTCTTTTATAGCAGCGCAATGCAAAGGATCGTACTTCGGAAAGGCGTATATATACGCCGGCGGCAGTGAACGCATCGGTTGAGTGAGGCGTATATATACGTCGGCAGCATTAAGGGGTTAAGCATGGGGGAAAAAAAAAAAATGTTCTCAAAATATGTATATTCTATAAAAAAAATCAGTCTTTTTAATATGGAAAAGACACTCTCTATATGTCTTTTATTTTATTTTCATACAGATTTTATTAATAAATGAAAACATTTGTGCTCTATTTAATATTATAAGAATAAATAACTTGCTTAATGACTCTTGATAACAGCTTTACACATTATATTATTTAAATTTGAAATAATGCACAAAGAATCTTGGCCAAGCAATTACTAAGAATTAAAGTAGAAATTCGATATGTATACAGTATATAAAGATTTGTATTTTTACAGCTAGCATATATATATATATATACCTCTTATTCTGGTAATCTACCTTAAATTTAAAATTGAATGACTTCTCATTTTAATAAAAAAATTTTTTAATTACTTAAAACTATATCAATAAGAAAAAAATTACTTTTTCCACAACCCGGAACATCAACACCTTCAATAGGTCTTGGAATTTCCACACTTTTTACTGTTCCATACTTGGTGCATTCTTCTCTGATATCTTCTAAAATATCTAAAGGAAACAAGGGATAAAAGTTTTCAATTGTTGAACAATATATTGAGAAGAATAGTCATTTGAATAAATTTCGATTATTAATTTTACATTATTTTTTTCTGATTTCATCACATTTGTATATAGTATGTCAGCCTTTTCTAAAATGCACTTTACATACAAAGTAAACAACATCCCGATTTCTCTAAACAGTGCACAACTGTAGTGTTTGTGAGAGAGGAAAACTAACAAGAATGTGCTGCAAGGGAGAAAAAGGAAACAAGTTAAGAAAAACAAGATAATAGCTGTGCCCATAGATGAAGTGGGAGTAAATAGCTCAAGAAGACTAAAGAGGTCAAGCAGTTCAGATTTAGAGAGAGAGTTTAAGGAAGCTTCAGAAGGTAATCCTCAGCTTAGAAAGAACTTAGACAAAGTGTTAGAAGGATTTTCATTGTTGGTGTTCGAGTGGACATACTGATGTTTCATATTGAATTATTTTAATTATTAATTGTGCAAATTGTCATCAATAAATATGTTCATTTGAAATTTAAAGATTTTTTTTTTAATACACTTAACACAATTTTGATAAATATTTAATTTAAAAAATATATATGAATAATAATTGAAATGACATTACTTGTAATACAAATTATGAAAAACAGCATATCTTAAAAAAATCAGTCCAAAAAATTATTGTTCATTTTTTATTAGCATAATAAAACTAAAGTGCATCAGGTGGTTTTCTCGATAGACTTTTCATTTATTTAAATCAAAAATATATATTTTTCCACCATAATTTTAAGATGTTTAATTTGGAAAATATACTGTTCAAGTTTATTTCTGATGAGTACAATCCATCAATACAATGCTGTCAAGATTTCAGGAGTTTTATTTTTACAAATATGAGCAATGAATATTGGCAAGATGGGTGCAGGATTTTCCCTCACAGTAAAAAATAAACATAATCATGCTGTTTATTCAATAACAGGTTTGAAGCTTTTTCCAATACAGCTGATGAATTTTAGAGTAATTGTTGAAGAAACACGAATACATCATTATACTACAGACATAAAAAACTGTCAAAAAACAGTGAGTTTCTGAAGGCGAATCTGGCTCTAAAGAAAGTGAATTCAGCAAGACAAAGTGATGACAACGATTTTTTTGGGATGCAAGTGGGATTATCTACATGAAGAAAGGATGAACAATAAATGGAGAGTAATAATAATAATGGAATGGAAAAAACTTCAACATATGTCACAGAAAAAAGGGTTCTTTTTATTAAGAGTGTATTTTCAATGCCGAAAATAATTGAATTGAAATCAGATTTAAATCAGTGGCTTTTACTTTCCAAATATGAAAATGTATCTCGTTTGGGAGAACATCTAATTCAAATGGAGAAGACATTTTCAAAATCAATGCTTATTTCGAGGACTTTCGAAAATCCTATTTTTCAGATGACTTGAGGAAACAATGAAACATAAGAGAAAGTGTATTATTTAAAAGGGGACTAAGTTGGAAAATAAAAATAAATACAAAATAAAAACATTTTCTGACCAACAGTTCTTACTGACCTGCCCTTATGGGAAAACTTCAGCATATATAATACATATGAAATTCAATATTGTGTATAACATATATGGAAAGTAAAGCAAAATATACCTTCATATTCTTCCTCATCCATTAGTTCTTCCGGTACTACCATGTTCATTAAGCACAGGACTTCTGTTGCTGGACCAGGACCCTGAGCCACTTGAAGTCCAGGGACTTGCACTTGAACAGGGACCTAAAACATTTAAAACAAATCAAACATTTGTATCCCTTAATTTCAATTTTAAAAACAATATTAATTTACAGTGTACATTTTATGGCACTATACAATCTTGTGTTCACTTGCTACTCACTATAGCATAGCTTTAAAATCAACCCGATTTCTTTACATATCTCAAACCTCACCAATTTTATTTGTTAAGATTTTTTTTTATTTTGAAAACACAAATGAGAATTCATTATTGATTAAAGTTTTGACTTTCTAATTAAAAAATAACTAAAATTATGTTTTTTTTTTTTTCTTTAATCATATTTTCATAAATAAATATTCAAAATTATAACCAACACAGAAAAACAGCATTATTCGGTTAAAAGAGCCCCATTTTTTACTCTAAATGAAAGTTAAAATCAAGTGTAATTATAGATATTTAAAGGAATTATTTTATTAAACATATCAGTAATAGAAAAACATTTATTTAAAATATTAAACATATCAAAACACAGGAAAATAAACAAGTATGGAAAAATTATGACACTGCAAAGTGAATTTTTTGCAGTGTCAAATTATTATTCTGAATAAAAATTTTTTTTACGAACACATCCAAATGACTTTTTTCATGAATAAACAAACTTTTATCAATTTCATTTGGGGAAATGGAAAAAAAAAATATTAGATTTTTTTACATGCAACTATTCAAATCCAACATTTTTAAGATTTCCCAATTAGAGTTCACACATTTCTACAGGCAATAACTCTTGATAGCAGAAACATGAACAAAGTAAAAAATGTGAGGGCTTTCAAGCCCATTTCCAATGCAACTTCCTTTTCACCCCCATCCCCTAGCATAATCTTCAATGTACTGTCCTTTTGGCACTATGTCACTAGTAAAGTAAAATTTTTTCATAAATTTCACAATAAAAAAAAAAAAAAAAAAAAAACTAAGAAAATGAAGACAATCTAAATTTCAAAAAGGAAAAAGCAAACAGTTAGCATGAGCAGTAAAAATATTATCTGTTTCATGTTCAGAAACACATCTTTATGGGAAAAAAGAACTTTCCCCATTTTGTACATGATTAGTGGCAGTGGCTTTTAACTGAAAAACAGCAATAAACTATTAGTAAAAAGGTTAAAAAAAAAAAATAAAATAGAAAAACACCTTAATTAACTTACTTTGCAATTTAAAATTTATTAGCAAATAAATATGTATAAAATTTAACACACCTGCAGCAACAAGGTTGTCATAAATAGTAATTTATTGTTAATCAAGAATTAAATAAAATGAAGCTTACATTAGTCTGGACATTCTTTGCCCCAACACTGGCACGTTGAACAATCAGACGTTTGTCACTTAACTGCATACCATTTAGACCTTGAATAGCCTATAATAGAAATGATTTCAAATTAATCTTTATACAAATAATTTATAAATTTCAAGCCTACTAAGCAAGCACATAAAGATCTTGATTAAATTTATTTTATTCCATAATATAAAATTAATCCAATTTCAATTAGATTTTTATTTCCACATTACTTACTAATTTTATAGTGATTTTAATCTAAAAAATTTCAGTTCTAAAATTCAGCTTGAAAAAAATACAGTATTAAGTACCGTATGAAAATTAAGTATTTAAAATATTTTCTTATGAAAATTATAAAAAAATATGACAAAGTAAAAAAATATTAACAACTTAAAAAATTCATTAAAAATAATTAATAATAATTTAATTTTAAAATTTAATGTCAGGACAATATGATTGTGAATTAATAAAGAACTATCAATTATATAGCAAAGATAAGAACTTTTCCTGATTTGCCTTCTAACTGAAGGATCAGAACACTGATTAAAAACTTACTGTATAAAACAGAAAAATTTGAATGCATGTTGTTTGTATGAGGATAGTAATTTATATTTTTAAAAAAAAAAAAAAAAATTTATTGTGATTCCAAAGGGGTCAAGGTCAACATTATATACAGAATATCAAAAGCATAAAAATGAAGAAAAAGTAAAGAACTTACCTGGTCTGTACTGATAGTGTCAACATATTCACAGAAGGCATAGCCTTTGGACAATCCAGTAGCAGTGTCTTTCACCAAATTGAATGCTTTTAGTTGCCCAAAGGATAAAAGGAAATCCTTTACCTAAGGATAAAAACCACAAAAGACAGTTCAGATTACATTCCAAAAAAGGTTTTTTTTAAAATCAATTAGTGACATCCATTTATATAAAAATACTTCACTTGCATATTAAATAGTTTAATACTTACACATACTATACAGAAAAAAATAACTGCACCTTAATGGTACAACATTCTTTTTTAAAGAACAATATTATTTAGTTTTAAATAAGGATCAACAAATTTTCTACATTAATTTTTATGTATTTTAATAAACATAACTAAAATACTGAAAATGTAGCAAAATAACAATCCAATGTTGCATTTTCATGAATGATTGACATTGAAATTTAATAATCCTGCTATGTTAAATAATTCATAATATTTTAGTGTTCAAAATGTAATAGGGGGAAAAAAAGGCAAATGTAACAATTCAAATTTTTAACATGATTTATACAATGAAACTTGGGTCCCACCCTTAGCTTTTAGTATTAATTATTTTTTTTTTCTTCCGATAAGCACTAAGTGGTATATTATGTGAAAAATATGCAGTAGTAATTCATTTGATAGAACAGCTATGTTAAACCTTAAAGATTTTTTTCTTATTTTTTAAAGTTGTATAGATACAAACTTAAAATTTTTTCTTAAATAAAAAATTTCATATTTTATCTAAATAAGACAAATAAAAGAAATCAAAATAATACAATTTATAAAAGTTACATGCTAAAAGAAAAGAAATTTTTAGTTTCAAAATTAAATAGATACAAATGGTAGCTCCTGGAGTCTGAAAAAAAAATACATCTTCGATACTGTTTCTAGCTACCTTCTGCACCAACTACAGATGAAAAAGATTCCGACGCACAATGTGCAAGATGAGTGTCCTAATAAAAGCCTGCAAGGCAGATTTTGATATTGGTAAATTATATAAAACTTGCCTGTTTGAGCCCACAAAATGTCACAGTTGCGAAGTTTCATGTTTTGGTTTAGCAACTAGATACGGGGTTACCAAGCTCGTAACCTAAGCTACGAATTAGATGGGGAAGAGAAGTAAAATCAGTAAATTTGATCTTCAATTGGAAGTAAAAAAAATAAAATATACATTTGCTTTGCAAAATTAACCTCAAAACCATGCATAATGTAGAAGAATGCTAAAAACTAATATACAAATTACACCTCAAATACATGGTAGCTAAAATGATTACTTAAAATACTACATAGTTGCCTTTATTAAATAAAAATTTGTGTGAAAGAAACCTTTTCAAAAATAAACTGTTTAGCTTTTTAATAGGTACAATTTTTCAACTGTATCTTACAAATCATAAAAAATTGCCTTTTGTAACTGGTAATTTTCTAAATATACTTAAAAACATGTGTTATTATAAAGACGGCACAACATTTTTTTTATTAATGTTGTATTAAAAATAGTGGAGTTTAAAGTGGGGAGTACCAGTTAATAGCTATACAGTCTAATATTAAAAAAAATGTTAAGATATAAAATTAAATGGTCTATAAAAATTATTTACCACTTAAATTTACTTTTTAAAACATAATGGCTGTAAATACAAGCATCAAATTAAAGAGTTACAAATAGACTATAACATTTTATTTTAAGCGCAAACTTTTTATTGGGAAAATTATTGGAATATCTCCAAATACTTACCTGATCTTCATTTAAGAAATTTGGTAATCCACCAATAAAGACTTTATTAGGTGAATCTTGGACAACTGTAGAAATAACACCTGCCAGGAAAAATTTCAATTAAGATATGCATACAAATTTACAACAATATCTATTACTTGACATTTTTTTTTTTTTTTAGTTTATCGCTACAAAATAATTGATTTCATGTAACACATTCAGCAATTACTCAGTTCTTAGCTCTTATGTTAAATTTGAATATACAAAATTTGATATATTTAAATGCCGTTATGATATTTTTATACTTAGAAAAAGAAAAGCATTTTAAAAAGTTGAAAGAAAATTTTATAAGTTGAATATTTCCCCTCACCAAGCAAATTGTTTTCTATTTTTATTTTTAATTAACTGCCAAATGCTTTAAAGAAATTTTAATACTATAACAAATGGCCAATTGGCCGTCTACAACAATATAAAAAATATTTTCTGTTTGATCGCGTGTTGGGTAATTAATTTGATATCATTAAGTTTTATGGAAAAATGTAAAATACTTAAAGATACACAGTTTTACAAATAGGCTTGCATATTTTAATAAAATTACAATTATGATATACAAAACTACAAGCAACATCAAAATATTCTCTAATTTCTCATATATTTAATATTTTAAAAAATAAATTATATTTAAAATTACCTGAACAGCTGAATTGGGAATTTCAGACATTCCAGGCACAGGTTGATAATCATGAGGTCGGCGGATCTTCAAACTCTGACCCTTAAAATTGATGCCATCAAATGCCATTGCTTGCGTTGTTTCATCAATTGATCTAAACTGAAAACAAATGCAAATGGTTAACAATTATAAAATACGAGAAAATTATATAATTTTATTAACTTCCAACAAAAGAATATTTATTTCTATCTTAAGTAACATTCTAATAGGTTGAAACTAACTTAATTTTCTTTCTATAATCTAGGCATAATTTTTGGTAGTTAAAAAATATTCCTGTATAATCCGTAAATGCTTTGTGTCTATTCATTTACTTTCATTGGCTTCCCCAAAACTTCTCTCAATAATGTTCTGTTTTTGTATTTGTAGTTGATAGAGCTTTTTTACCTCAAAATAATACAAAAAAATTAATATGAGACATTAAAATTTGTGCAAGTTGATATGTTTTATTCAACTTGCACAAATTTTAATGTCTCATATTCATTTTGTTCATTATGCAGGATAAAGCCCTGATAAAATAAAAGTATTTTCTTGTCATATTTGTAAGAAATACAAATTAAATTTTTATAAAAAATAGTTACTACTTTCTTCTGGTCTTTTTACACTTTTGTATGCATTGCCATGCAGTATGTGTTCTGCCTTGCCTCTAATAATAAAAATATAGCTAATTTTTATCCTTTGCAGATCACTTAAATTTCTCCTTTTATTTTTGAAAAGAATTGTTGATTTTTTTTTAATACACAAAAGTTTTATCTATTAACCTTGGATAAGCATACATTCAAACAAATTTTTTTAGGAATTAATCTTTAATGATATGGAATCCCACAAGAAACAAATTACCACACATTGTATGCAATGGCATATAATTAACATTGAGAATTCTGAAGGTTTTTTTTTTTTTAACAAATAATATAGGCAATTATAGTATCTAAATTTTTTAACAATTTCCAAATGTTTTTATTTGAAAAGTCAATGCGTATATATTTATATATCTCAAAGTGCAAATAGAATTGACTGAGACATTGAAGTAGTTTTAGCATAATAATACAAGAAAGTACTACGAAATGCACATAAAGGACAAGGATAAAGTAACAGATTGCTTCTGTTATTTTTTTCTTCTAAAAATTGATACACCTAAAAAATTGAAATGGTATAAAATAAAGATAACTAAATTATTATAAATAATTTTATTTTCAAAAATTCTACTGAAAAATAGCAATAACAATTACAATAGTTATTTCAACGATGCAAATTTCATGATTAAAAAACCCAATGTGTATTTAATTCTTATTTTGTAATATCTAGTCAATTCAACAGTTAAAAATTCTCATTAGTATAATTTAAAAAATAAAAAATATAAATTTTATACTACACAAATACATACATTTATATAAAACTTTCATTAAAAAAATATGTTACATAAACATAAATATTGGAATATCAAGATTAGAGGGAAAAAAAATATATACAAGCAATATTATAGAAAAATCTTACTTCCAGAAAGGCAAAATTTTTATCAAGATTGATCTGGCAGGCCAAAATAGGATTGCCCTGAGCTTGGGAAAAGCCACACACATGCATTTGGGCATTGAAAAAGTCCATCATCTCATCCTGCAAAGCAAATCGTAGTATTTTATTTCACAAATTTACAAATGCAACACAAATGGTTTCAAAAGATAAACTCATCAGGAAAAAAAGAAAACAGTAGTGGATTTTGCATATGTCATAGTAATTTTCTGTTTATTTACAATTTATATTTAAAAATGGAGTTATAGAAAACAGTGAAAGAAATATATATGCTTCTCATATATATATATATATATATATATATATATATATATATATAGAAGTATATATTTTACTTTATAACAAACAGCCAAAACAGAACTAGTTACAATTGCCAAATACAAAATTATTTCTTTAACAAGTAATAATCAACATGGCCAACTTCTACAAAAGTTATGGGATATATAAATAAGAACAATATGTATATTACAGATCTTATAATATAGAGGATTTTTGACGATCAAAAAGCTAAACAAACAAGGATTGTGGGAAATATATATATAATATATATATATATATATAGAACCTCTTTAAGTCGAAAACCTCCAAAACTTGAAAAAAAGTTTTGTGCCCTTCCCTTGAAGCCCCACAAGCCATTTTGGTATATATTTTCCCTCCGTAACTCGAAAAAAAAAATTGGTCCTCTGCATCTCGAACATTAGCAATGTTTGATTTTACAACTCGATACCTTTAAGGTTGTTTCGGAATTATTTTGATTTTTTTATTGTAGTACATAATATAACTTTTAAGTTGCAAATAAACATATTTATTACCTCTGTAACTTGAATTTTTATTTATTTTACCTCTCTAACTCAAAATAAGTTGGAAAGAATCTAAACCTCTACAAGTCGAATATTTCCTTACAAAATCTGCGTAAGTCGAAAACTCTAACCTCGGGTATTATTTGCCATTTCCCTTGAAGTTCAACTTACAGAGGTTCTACAGTATATAGAAATCTTATTTTTCATTCCTGAAATGAGCATCTCAATATGTCATGAATTGATAGGAATGAATGAAATACAAATTCTATCTGATTAATAAAGTTTCCCGAAAGAGAAATTTTGTAATTTTCCCTGAAACAGTGGCTGAAAAAGATGCAAAAAAAATGAAGCAATTTTTCCAAAATCAATATTCAATGTATTTACAACATATTATAAACTTGAGAAAAAGGAAACACACCTTTTAAAGGAACTAACAAAGAAACATTAGGAATTTAACAATACAGTTTTGGATATAATAAAACACAAGCCTACCTCTGAACAGCCGAATGGAATGTTGCCAACATATAATCGTCTGGCTTGTCTTGTTACAGTACTGCCCACAACAGGTACCCATACCAACAGGACCTTGAGTGGTGTATATATACTAGGGGAATTTGTCCTGAACCTATAAATAATTTCAATATGATACAGTTAAAAAACAATTAAATAAAGTAGCTAGAATATCTAAGGGAATTTCCTTTTGTTTTCTGATGTATATACACTTTCATAACTTTCCAGAAGATTAATGAAATTAAAAATATTTATATCTCAGAAATACATAAAATAATTTTCAAAACGATATCAGTAACAAAGAAAATTTATGATTTATACATAATTTTATTAAAAAATGTTTATTTAAATTCCAAAATTAATCTGCATATTTTTCATGTCATTATAATACAATATGTAATATGCTAGTGAAGTAAAACATAAGAAATAATTTAGAAATTCCTACAGGCATGATTTAAATTTTATTTAGAATCATTGCATCATAGATATTAAGAGTCTGTAAGTCTAAATATTGAGTTAAAGCACTTCTATTTATTAAATTAAAGCTTAAGTCCTTTATAAAAAAAATCTTATAAAAAATATTAACTTAAAATTGGAAAAAATAAATTTTCAAAAGATAAAATTTTACATAAATTGTTAATAAGTTTAATATATTTTTAAAATTATTTTCAATAAGAAATGAAATCATATCCAGTAGTAAAGATTTCACACGATATATGTGCTGTAACACATTACAATAATTTAATATCGTCAAACATAATTAGTTGTTTTTTTAAGTAATTTGAAAAAAAAATATATATTTATTACAATTCATAATAAGCTTCATTAGAACTAAAATATTCTTTCAAAAATTTAAAATCTTAATAAATAGAGTACATATTTTAAATATCACATTAAATAACTAAATTCCAATACAGATTTATATTATAAAAGGTCTCATATATCAGAAAAAATAAATGCGGTCATATATCAAAAATAAATGCGGAAATACTTTTCCAATTTGTATATTAAATATGAAAGAAAAAATATTTTTCCTTAAGGTACAAATAATTTACAACTTCATCTATTGAAAGAAAGATTCAGAAATTTTTTAATTTAAACTAGAATGCAGACAGACTTATAGAAAAGTTGAACACAAAACTTACATAAATACAACTGCTATTAAATATTATATAAATTGAATATAATTTGTATCAAATCAAGGCATAAACTAGAAAAGAGAATTCTAGTTCATATAAACCTTGATATGAATATTTTTTTTGCATCATTGCGACATGGGTATTTTGAATCTATACGCACGTATTGAGTTGATGCATGTAAATTGCAAAAAGTAGTACATTAAAGTAAAACAACTAATTTCATTGAGGATAGGCTATAACATAGATGTATATATAGCTGTAACATAATTTACTAATCTAAAAGAACTGAATAATGCATTGTGCAGAACAATTTCAAGAATAATTAATTTTATAAAAGAAAAACACTTAAAAAGTGAAAAAGAAATTAAAATATATACAGTACTAAATTTACAAGGTGGCTACAGAAACTGAAAAACATTTCCCTGGCATTCCCGAGTGAAACATACATTAATTTAATATTATCAAACATAATTAGCTTTTTTAAAGTAATTTGAAAAAAAAAAAAAATTTATTACAATTCATAGTAATCTTCTCGTGCATTAAAATGCCCTTTCAAAAACTAAAAATTAAAATCCTAATATATAATATACAAAACTTAAACATGTGAAATATATCAGAAAAATAAATGGAAAAATACTTTCCCAATTTGTATTTAAAATACAAAAAAGAAAAAATAATTTGCTTTAAAGTACAAATAATTTACAATATTATCTAATGAATGTAAGATTCAGAAATATTTTAATTTAATCTAGAAAGCAGATATACATAAAATTTGAATACGAAGCACATTTTAACTGCAACTGCTATTAAGTATTATATAAATTGAATATAATTTGTATCAAATCAAGGCATGAACTAGGAAAGAGAATTCTAGTTCACATAAACATTGATATGAATATTTTTTTTTTTGCATCATTGCAACATGGGTATTTTTGAATCTATACCCACGTATTGAGTTGATGCATGTAAATTGCAAAATTAGTAAATTAAAGCAAAACAATTAATTTCATTGAGAAAAGTCTATAGCTTTAACAAAGATGCTTTTTAACTTTTTTAAAAGTAATTTGAAAAAAAAATATATTTATTACAATTCATAGTAAGCTTAATTATACATTAAAATGTCCTTTCAAAAACTTAAAATTAAAATATGATATGCAACATACATATCTTAAATATATCAGAAAAATAAATGGAAAAATACTTTTCCAATTCATATTTAAGATACGAAAGAAAAATAATTTCCTTAAAGTACAAATAATTTACAACTTCACCTAACGATAGAAAGATTCTGAAAATTTTTAATTTAAAATTAGAAAGCGACAAACAGAAAAGTTGAACACAAAGCACATTTTCAATACAACTGCTATTATGTATTATATAAATTGAATATAATTTGTATCAAATCAAGGCATAAACTAGGAAAAGAGAATTCTAGTTTGCATAAACATTGATATGAATATTTTTTTTTTTGCATCATTGCGACGTGGGCAATTTGAATCTATACCCACGTATTGAGTTGATGCATGTAAATTGTAAAAATAGTAACTTAAAGTAAAGCAACTAATTTCATTGAGGAAAGTTTATAGCTTTAACAAAGAAGTTAATTTACTAATCTAAAAGAACTGAATAACGACAGTGCAGAATAACACATTTTAAGAACAATGAATTTTATAAAAGAAAAACACTTGAAAAAGAAATTAAAATATATACAGACTTAAAAAACACGGTTAATTATAAATTGAAAATACATATTTGCCTATACAAATTTACAGAGTGGCTACAGAAACTGTGAAAAGTTTTCCTGTCTTATAACACACATTTTCCCCTTAAAGCTACTAATTATATTAGTTTCCTGGTTTAATCCTTTCAAAATCACTGTATGTGTACAAATTACACTACTAAAAATACTTTTAAAAGTTATTTAATAAGAAAAAAATTATATATTTTAAATGAAATTTAATTTAAAAAAAAAAAATTAAATGAACATCCTAAAAAAACCTATTAAATAATATATTACAGTAAACCCCTGAATTATTACAAGATAGTCACTCTTATTAAAATAAATACAGATAAATTATTTCCTTTAAACTATTTTTATTAAGATTATTAAGAGAGATTTGCATGATTTATTTGAACGATTGTCTTCCTTTTTTAAGAAATTCGCAAAAAGATATAGCAAAACATAAAGAAATGGTGAACAGCAATTCTCGCTGAATGTGTTTTTTAAAGAACACAGTATCATTGAATTTTGTTTTTTCCTCTATGTACACATATAACGGTGCACCTAACTGAAGAGCAGAATTAGTAATTAAACTCTTTCTAGTAATCAAACACACAAATAAATTAAAGTATGTATTCAATACATATGATAAAGGACAATTGATTAAATAATTTAGGCTTAATACACTTAAAATAGATATAAATAATAATACATTAGATTTAATTTTCACTGATTAAATACATAAATAACAAATACCAATCAATGCAGATGCTAAATCATGTTTAATGTGCAATAACTAACAACAAATTAATAAAATATTAAAAATATTTAAGTCTATATTTTTATGAATTGGCTTAAACAATTAAGCAACGCATGGGTACAAATAATAGCATAAGTGCAAGCAGAGCACAAGTTAAATCAAATACACACACTAATCAAAGACATGTTTAAAAATCAGATAAATCATAAACTGAAAAGCCCATCATAAAAAAAAAAAAAATTTAAAAAAAATGGGACATGTTTTAAAATGAATAACGATTTGAGTTGCCAAGTGCTAAAAAATTGCCATTCGTGGGCATGCTTTGCCATGAAATGCTCTCGTCAGTGATTTTCTCAAATTTAAGATATTTTTATGAATTTTCTCTGATTTCCCCATTCTGTCACCACCCTGAATTATGAAGTTAACAAAAAGTTTTCACAACAAAATTAATAACTTTATTCAAATATCTATTGAAAAATTGCTGACTATTTAAATGATGTTTTTGGACAAGCTTTACAGATTATTTTGTTTTTACAACTTCTTAAACCTGAAGCTTTCTAAATAATTTAAAGCATCAGTGTGTCCCAGGAAGCAATATATGAAAGCACATAAATTCTCTCATTTCCATATACAAGTTCATGGCTAAAGTTTCATACAAATTCTTAAATGGATAAACTCAAAATTGCAGAACATAATCACCTCTGAAACTACTAATGTAGATCTTGATAACTGAATCTTTTCTGCTTATACTCAGTTATAGAAATTTAGATTATTCTTAATCAAAATTATGAAGTAATTCAACAAAATTATCCCAATTACCTTGACATGTTTTTTTTTTTTCCCTTTCAGTTTGTTGCAAAAGTGCTGTGTTTGTTGTAAAAACAAGTTTTAAGTGTAATTAACTTTTAAAAAAAATTATATAAATGGATATTATTTAAAAAAATATTTTTCAACTTAAAAATAATTTGAGTGCTATAAATATACGAAATAAAGCATACTTTGCATATCCTTGTACTGTTGGGTAGAGATATGTTCAAAACCAGGAGCAGGAACATCCCAATACAAAGACTTCTTTCTTCTTCGAGGAATGCGCTCAGCATTATTATTTCGAGGTCTGCAAATGTATATAAAAGAATACATCGAGTAATTAACATTCGATAAATTATTTTATTTTAGCTATTTTAAAAAAAGTAGCACACTTATTTTATTGAAATTTTTAAAATATACAAATTATACTTCCATACTTACAAAAAAAAAATTTTTTAATAATTCAAAACAAAATTAACCATAAAATTTATTTTAAATTTACCCAATTTTTAATAATATAAAGCATAGTTAGAGAAGGGACCATTTCAAAATTGTAAATGTTTTTCAAGAAATTATTTTACAACTGATTTTCTAAATATATTTATATCCGAAGTTACTTTTATACTAAATTTCTCCAATTAAGTTGATATAAATCTTAATTCATGAAAAAAAATGTATATAATACAAATCTTCCTATAAAAATGTGACAGTATCAAATATTTAACATTTAACAGGAAATCGATACCAAATAGGATGATTTGAAATTTATCTCAGCTGAAAAAATAAAAAAAATTTAAATTTATTTAATACAGATTAGATATTTTATTTATTATAGATTAGATATTTTATTTATTATAGATTTGGTTTTTATTTAATATAGATAAATTCTTATCAAATGAAAAGAATAGGTGTGATTGTGAACATTATATTGATATTTTTACATACATTTTAAATATTTATTCATCAAAACATAAAATACAAATTTATGTAATATTGATTGTATAATTAGAAATAACTATTTTCATCACAATTGCAAAGAAAAAAAAATTTTAAAGTTAAATTTCATTCCTTTAACTTTTGTTCCCAAAGAATGTCAGACTGCAAAATATTTTATATATATAAGTAGAATAAATAATTTGAAAATAAATGAAACTGAATCCTAAATTATAACATCACTAAGTATAAATTTATCATTTATTTTTTTCGCTATCACTATATATTAGATGTATACTTAATTAAACAGAACTTTGATACACTTTTCACTACGCTATCTGGCTGTTATGCATTTCGCAGACTATATATTTGCTTGAACAACTGTTAAATGAAGAAATTTTTTAACAGCATTACTTTCTGGTGGTCTGATAAATGTTTGAGAGGATTTCATTGTTAATTTCATCGAATATACACCTCAGCCTTTAATCAGTAATGCTTGATAATGGCAGCAAGCCAGCCTGGGAAATAACAACATTGGATTGTTTTGCATGTAGAATAGACTTGTTTCTAGATGATAATATAGAGCTCCAAACAATAGGAAGCATTTTAGCATGGGAACAAAAAAAGTAGTAAAATATATTAAAACTATAATCATTTTAAAGCTTAAAAAAAAGGCAAAATGAAAAAGTTGAAACCACAAATTTAAGGATTGATCAGTTCACTTAAACTGTCAAGTAAATTAAGGTTGGCTGGAATATTTATGTTTAAAAGTTTAGATAGTGGGTAAGTCTTTTTTTCAGATTTTTTACAATAGCAATCTCTTAAACAAGTAAAATTCATCACTAATGTTTTCTAGAAGTAGTTACAATACTTATTGAAAATCTTAAAGCTCAAGTTTTAACAAATTCAGAGTCAAATCAGTAAGATGTACTTGAAATTGAATAATGTAGTTGATGTAATAAATGATAATTTGTCTACCTTACCTTTAAATTCCCCAGAAAAGAAATTTAGATTAAAAGAAAATTTTGCTTCTAGTCAATAAAAACTTCAATTTATTAGATCCCTGACATAAAGGACATTATTTATCCGATATTTTAAATCTGCAAAGTTTTTAATAACATTACTTTTCTAACACTGCACCCCAGATTTACTATATTAATGACTAATAAAGTAATATATCAAAGCTCTTCTGAATTTTTGGAACAGAGTCAATTTGGAATTTTTAAATACAACAAGCCAACTACTTAGTGGTCTGGGCTTTCGCATCAAAACCTTATCCACTAGCTTTTCATTTCCTCTCACACCCGTAGCCTGTGAAAGAAATTGATCCACTTTTGGGAAAGCTCACATGAAATTTAACAACAGACTAACTACAGTAACTGTTGAAAATAAGTAACTATTAGCACAAACTAAAATATACATGAAGAACCAATGCATAAACAGAACATTTTCAAGCAGTAAAGGATCAAAAGGAATAGTTAACCAAAAAATCCCTCCCCCACCACTCTTCCCATCTTAACATGATATGGTTTTGCACAGTTTATTGTCATAAAGATGATGATGCAAATCCCCAATTTTTTAATAAAATAAGTTTTATTTAAAATGCAAAAAATAATTGACAGAAAAAAACTTTGTTATTCCATTTACAAAACTGACAATAAGTTCTGAATATAAGTTACATAAAAATAATGTATATATATATATATATTAAGGATTTAAACTTTTAAAGTGACAGCAACTTAAAAAATAGATGCATGCTTCAAATTTTTGATGTTGGTTAAGTAATTCCCAATGATTTGTACTATTTATTTCTCTGACAAAAAAAAAGTCTATACGTAAAAAAAAAAAAAACCTTAGTTGTGGAACTGATGCTATAAGGGCTTACAGCTGAACTGTAAAAGATACTGCTTAACTAGATAACATCTTATGGATTTAACACAGTGCCAAGCCAAAGAAGCAGCCCAGAAAGAAAGAGCAGTATGAAATGTTAGGAAATTCCATGGAAGTTGATTACACGTCATAACAAAATCTTATGATGATAATAAACTGCTAATAAATTACTGCTAATTTGCAAAAACAGGTTTCATTATTCTTCCCCATTTTCATTCTCCCAAAAGAATCTATTTTCTTTTGTTTTGAAAATGTAACCCAAATGATAATATACTTTCCTTGGATATCATGGTTATTCAACAGCACACCCTCTATTCAGATACCTCAGTTGCTCCTATTAAATCATTCCTTCAATGAATAGGTGAAAAGACATGCCTATAATTAACTTTTTCAAATTTGTCTCAACCTGGTATCCACTCCAAAAATTTTGTTTGGGTCAGGATTAATATTAAAAGTGTAATAAAATTCACAGTGAATTATTGAATTTTAGGACATTTTAAAAATTTTTCAAGAAATGTATGAGGCCCGTCAATACCTTATAATTCAACAAGAGGCACTAGAACTATTTAATATTTAAAGTTAAAAAAATTTAAAAAATAGAACGAGAACAATAATACGAAAAAAATATAGTTAATTATTGAAAATACTTTTTCTTGACAATATAAATTATAAAGTAAACATATAACCTTTAAAAACTACAATTTAAAAAATATGCCAATATAATATAACTGAATATTAACTAATTAAATAGCTTTTTTTGGGATATTTCAATCCTTTTTTCTCTTAATTCCTTAAATATTGGAAATATTGGTATATATTCAATTTAATAATTAAACATAAATGATTACCCATGCAATCTCACTAAATAAATAAAAGAAAAAAAAATCATACACTCTCACGTTCTCTGGAGTGGGATCGTTTCCTATCGCGTGGTGATCTAGATCTGGATCTTTTAGGCCGCCCTGCTCTTCCACGGGAACCTGAACGAGAGCGTCTCCTTTCCCGCCTTCTATCACGCTCCCAATCCTTATCTAAAAGAATGAAATGGGAGACATTGTATAAGATTCAATGCATAAAGCAATTGGTCTGAAGTGAGTGAGGGAGATGTTAAAAAGAGTTACCTTTGTCTTCACCCATGATAATACAAGTTCTTTATCTGTAAAGAAACACAGGAATAAAAATGAGATATTTTGAAACATAAAATAAAAATTTTCTAAAACATTAAAAAAACATCCTATTTTAATTTAGATGTCACAATATATATATATATGTATGTATATATATACAGGGTGGTTTTTAATTAATTTTTAATGAGATAACTTCAGAATCTCACTAAATGGCACTACCAATGCATGCAGTGAGATAGGGCATAAAAAAAGAAATTTGTATCAGTTCCAAGCCGTTTTGAAAATGTCACCTAAAGTGACATATTCAACTAAAGATCGTAATTTTATTGTTAAATATTGGAATAAGCTCTGGAAACCTTATACTCATATTGGTATACGAGTATAAGGTTTGTGGATACAGCCAGTTTTACACCAAAATTTGTAATTTGAATATGAACACTGGTGAATATTGGTTTATGTAGGATGGTGCCCTTCCTCCTAGAACATCAAAGTATTTGACACCATTAACGATGAGTTTAGAATCCAAGTTATTTCTTAAATTGCCAAATAGTTATTTTGGTGCATTGCACTGGCCACTTATTCACCAGATATGAATCTGTGTGATTTTTATATTTGGGATTTGCTTAAAAGAAAAAGGGTCAACAAAAGCTTATTAACGACAAAAGGTCCATAACTGAAATATTTGTAAGTATTAAATAAGAAACTCTTGAATTTATAACTGACAAATTTGTGACTAGGTTGGGCTATTGTACACCTCTGAAGTTGATCAATTTGAAAACCTTGCTCACTAAATTCCTTATCCATGTCCTTTCAATAAAAATAAATGTTTGTAGTGCTATCTGCAACGACAAGGCATTTCAATTAGATGTTGTATGCAAATTAAATTTCTTTTTCTAATGCAGCTGGCAAATACTTAGACTGTGATCTTTTATACCATAAGGGCTGCACCAAAGTTACTAACTTAGCACTACCCAGAGGGCATGTGTAAGATAAGCTTCGGACGCGGAGTAACAATGCCCCATAACACTCTGATCATAACTAATTAAAAGTTACCCTGTATATATACAAGTTTTAATAAACACACTTTACCTTATTATTATTTGTTGAAAAGAAAGATTTCATTATTTAGAAAGAATAATCAATAAAAAATTCCAAATAAAAAAAAATGTCTATACAATCTTTTTCAAAAAACTTACTTTCACATATATATACCTAACACTTTCATGTACATTTTTTTCTTTTTTAATGCAGTTGGCAATAGACCGTGATCTTTTATGCCATAAAAGGGCTGCACGACGTTACTCACTTTGCACTACCCAGGGCGCGTGTAATTTGAAGATAAGCCACGGACGAGGAGTAACAATGCCCCTGCAACACTCTACGATTCTATTAGGACTGGGACCTACAGTTTAAAATGGATTCCGAACCACTACAAACACCCATGGCACCGCCGGGATTCGAACCCGACAGCTGTGGTACCGAGCGCCAGAGAGCTACCCACTTGGCCATCAGGCCCCTCTTTTTCCTATACTTAACTGTTCATAACAAAATAATAGCTACCAAATAAATTATTCCCCAATGTTACATTCTGATAATTACATAAATATAGAATATAACTTTTAATGCCCCCAAATGAGATAATGATAGGATATATTTAAAAAAAAATGGCTAAAATTTTTATTATGGATATGAAATATAACAATTTTATCTATCTGTATAAACAATTAGAATTGTATATTAAGAATAGTGATTAAGTTTATTTTTCAACACTCATTTCAGTAAAAATTTATTAACCTAAAACATATAAAAAAAATTTTAATATAATTCAAGATAAATGCTAAACACATAAATTTTTTTTTTGAAAGAAATTTTGGTAAAGAACTTAAAACTTAAGAAGAAAATTCAAAAAAGGGTTTAATTTTACAAGTAAAATTTTTAAAAAACTATTCTGGGGAATAAAAAAAAAAAAAATACTAAACTAAATTGGAGATGAAAGTTCCTTTTTTCTTAATCTTTTTCATATGAAAAAATGTTCTAAAAACATTAAGCAATATTCCTAAGGTATTCAATATACTGTCCATGTTTTCGTGAAATACTGTTTAATGTATCGTGACATGAATACAAATTATATCTAGTAACGAAAACAGCTAAAATAATTGTTCACAAAATTTAGTAAACGAATTTAATCCCAGATATGTAAGATATTTTCAGTTTCTTTAACTTCTAACACTATGGCAGTATGTTTATTTTCCAATTAAGAAAATTTACACTTAACATTAATTGTTACAAAATTCTATACATCAGATTTTAACAGTTGAATAAATGTTAAGTTATAAAATTCTTTTCAATTTAACTATATTACTTCTAAGAGGGGGAACATGTTTAATAAAGGGATTTTATAATTTGGCAACTACATAAATAGTATAAGCAATAAAATAAAAATGGATAGAAGAAAAGATGAGAATTTATTAAATGAATAAAACAAAGCATAACAGCAAATTATAACATATTTATATAAAAAACTAATATAGTTAAAAGTGGATATAGGATATAATATATTACATCAATATTTTTGATAATACGGTTTGAAGGACATAAAAATACTGCAATTTGACTATGAATTAGATGGAAAAAAACTCAGCAAAAATAAAAAATGTTACTACATGTTTAAACACTATCAATACATATAAAAGTAGTGAAAACGTGATACATAATATTTCAATCTAAAAGAAAATATGTTTGGATTACGTTGAATAGGATTTTACAATGTAATTTAGTCGATATAAAAAAAGAAACATTCGATAAATATTCAGAACATACATACAGTTAGCACAATATGTGAAATAACAACTCATTCAACTAAATATATTTGTACTTACCAAAATATTTCTTTGGCAAATGTAAATAACGACGCTTTTATTAAGAAATAATGGCCCCCGCTACAGTAATGGTCGAATCCATATAAATGGTACGAATCATTACATCAATATGTGATATGAATCATTCATTAAGTGATTCGTATCCTGAAACAGATACAACAGCATCCGGATTTTGGGCAAAAAAAATAGTATTTACCACTATGCACAGTACTCGTATTATATAATACTACTCCGCATCGTATAACTCGTGTTTCCAACCAGCATATTTCGGAAAATTCTAGTAATTAACTAAAAATCATAGGGATTTAATACTAGTAGCGCCATCTATGTGTCAGCCTATGAACGTTTCAGCCCACTTGTTATTAACCTGAATTTACCACCATCGATTATCAGGCTCTCCCCCTAACTTTCTATTTGAACTTTTTCAGTCCAAATCAATAGAAACTATTCCTCAATCAAGTACATTAAATTTTCATTAAAGCATCAAAAACATTAAAGTTGGAACATTTCAAGAAAGTAAAATTTCACTGCTGCTCTTCTCCATCTTCATTTCTGAATGTCTACCAGATTCAATATCATTACAGTAATTTATGCAGATGATACTGCCATTCTTTGAAGAAACAAATGCTCTAAATACCTTGCCTGTGTATTAAACAAACACCTAAATGACCTTTCTAAATGGTATGACAAGTGGAAAATTTCGCTTAACATTAATAAAACTGAAACAATCTTCTCCGACAAGATTCAAAATTTTAAATACCTGGCCATCTATCTCACAAATCAACTTATCTTCTAGAAATCAGAAACAAAATACCTTGGAATTTATCTTTATCAACATCTAAACTGGAATTTTCATTTTGACTTTTCAAACAAAAATGCAGAAAAAACAGACGGCTTTATCCCCTTATTGCAAGTAACTCAAGTAGGAGTAGAAATAATAAACTTCTGATTTTCATCTCTGCTCAGTCCTCTTCTCACCCATGCTTGCCCAGTATGAGACTATGCAACTAACCATATTACCACTAACCATTTATGAGCCTGTCACTAACCATATAATTTTGGAAGCTCAACAAAATATGAACATTAGACAAATAACGAATGTCAACTGGTCCATGAGAAACTATAATATTCAAAGATCCATCTCCGTGCTACCTCTCAAAAATACTTTAAAAAGTTTTCAGAAATATTCTTCAATAACAATTACAACTACCAATATCTGGACATTCAAGAGATCGCACAGTATGAACCGCCCTCTAATTTTAAAATACCTAGGAATATTCTGCTCTAACCTCCTACCTAAATTCAATTTTTTGAATGTTTATTAGATTTCTAATTCTCAACAACTCCTTTTAACTTCTGGGCATTGCCAATGTTTTCAATCTTTTATGTTTATCACAAGAGAAAATGTAGCCATCTGAAGGGACCAGTGAATTCCAATAATCTTATCTTTTATAATTCGTGTTTTATGTTTCGCATCGAACTAAAACCGTATGGTTCCGGAAAAACATATTCGATACTGTTCTGTTCTATGTGGTAGTGTAAATAAGGATTCGGTCTACATATAACTAAAATAATAATAAGCACTAATATTGGATTATGTATAGTGATAGGGATTCAAATCATTTTAATGATTTAAACTGTAGAAATTTTTTTTTTAAAAAAGATCCTTAACAAAGAAAATTTGCATATCGTGGCTCCTGTCTTTCTTTAGTAGAAAAAAAAAAACAGAATAAATAATTTATTGGCGAATATATATTGCTAAATGTTTCTACAATAACCGTCTCAAATAAATGTATTAAATTTAAATTAATTTCAAATTTTATTAATATTTGGCATTTGTAAAATTTTGACCACCATGCACAATTTTTCCATTTTTCGCTAAATTTTTTTAATTTCTAAATTTAGCTGAATTTTTCTCTGCAATTAATATAAGTTTAATTTACCCCTTTTTTATTAATTATCTTGTAAAATATACAAATTTTAAAATAATTTTATTTTTAATATAAATTTATAAATTACCTGTAGTCTGTGATTTGAAGCAGTTCTTTATTTCTCACTTATTACTTGAATTGAATTTCGTAAACGTCTTCTTTTGCACAGACAATCTGCCATTATGTTAGATCTAGAAGTGATAGAATCTCAAAAAAATATTTGTTAAATAATATTTATTTAACAAGTAATATGAAAAAAAAATTTTAAGTCAATTCCTACTTAGATCAGAAAAGAAAAATTTTATTTTAGAAATATAAAAAAATCTTAATATAAAAAAAATATTTTTTTTCCCATATAAAACTAAAATTAATTAATTAAATTTTCTTAATGAATTAATATTTGAAAAAACGGTATTAACATCAAGTGTCATCCACTACAAGTTTAAAAAAAGTATTTGAACTTGAGTGGATAAATAAAAATTGAAAATTTGAATAAGATATATATAGGGATATATATATATATATATATATATATATATATTTGAATCTTATTAACGATTGAAAATTTGAAAAAGATATATATAGGGGGAGTCTGAACTAACAGTAGGAATTGAAAAAAATATATTTATGACATTTATCCATTATTTACCTATACGTAATTGTTAATTCTTCTTATATACAATATTACTTTTTTTATGCTATATAAAAATTTTCTATTTTTTTAGAAATAGAAACACGTGGAAACATATAATTTTAGAATTTATTTAAAATCTAAAAACATTGTTTTTGCTTATGCAAATATAAACATATAAGCATGTTTTCCTACTTAGTCGAAATCCATATGTCCTTTGATAGTTTTAAATTTTTAAGGAATCTTTTATTTCTTATTATAACAGATATAAAATAATTCGTATTTCAGTTAAACGACATATTTAATGAAAAGATAACAGGCCAAAATAAAAATACAGTGGATAATTTAATATTTTTCTGTTAAAGTATTTATTATATTCTTATAAGAAACCCATTAAAAATTGATAAAATATTTCCGTTAAAAACATTCAATATAAGAAATCTAAAAAAATTCTATGCTGCTTGAATATAAAGAAAATTACTTGACTTTAAAAAAATACAAAATATATAAATAATTACACCTATTACTGAAACGGATACACTTATTTAATCATTAAAAAAAATAATTTTCAACATTCCCTTCTAATTCTAATTCTATATTTCACTTTAAGTGACGCAGTGACCATCCCTAGATACGCACAGTTAATTGTTGATATCAGAGCAAACCAGACTCTTAGTTCAAGTTGTTAGAGCTTTTGGTTCAACTTACATCTGCGAATCGCTTTTTTTTCTTTCTAAATTGAAATCAACCAAACATAAAACACGCTCAAACATAACGGACGCTAACATGCAACATCTATTACGAAGTATAAATACCCAAATTTAGATCGATTTGCAAAAGCTAAGTCAAAGAGGGGAGAAACAAATATCGCACTAGTAAAATAAATATTTTTTAATGATTTAATTTTTTTTTTATTTCGTTTATATTTATATATTTTTTATTTTTATTTCATTTTTAGTGTTATATATATCTTTACAATATGCGTTTAGTATAATTATTATTATATTATCTATGTTTACATGTAAGAATAATAGTAAACACATAGATAATAACTCATTATATTTCAATTTTTCAATCCAAAAAATGTTCTATAGTGGGTCTAAATCTAACATGAGGATATAAAATTTTATATTCTGGCCCGCGGAGTTGTGATGCATTTCCAAAGTGGCCCTCGAGATCATTTGGGTTGTCCACCCCTGGTATAGTATTTCCACCAAAAACTTTGAGAAAAATCGAAGGACAAAAAATACTTGCCTTGACTAGGATTCGAACCTAACTTATGGCAGCCCAAAGCAGAGAAGGCAACTGACGTACCGACTATGGAGTTCCAATGAGACTTAGTGTCGTTTAATGTTCTCATCAGAATTAATATTTAAATGCTTCATTAGTGTGGCTGTATAATAAATGTTAATAAGCAATGGAAATAAAGTTGCTTGAAAATAAGTTTAAAACAATATGTAAAAATATAAACAAATGAATAACTAAAATAAATTTTAAAAAGAAAGAATTTTAAAATTATGCTTAAAAATTTAGTACAGTTATGTTATAAATATGGTGGATATAATTAAAATTCTTTGATTAAAAAAAGGCACTTTTTCCACAACGATAATTTTTTGATCGTCAAAATTGTTTTTCTATCCTTTTTTTTGGTGAAGCATATCAAACCCAACTCTTTTCAATTGTTAGGACATCACTCTAATCACTGAGCCGGTTCAGCTGTTAATACAGGTACCGTAATTAAACCCAAACTCTGGCTCACAGACACGCAAATAAGTTATGACGATTAGAAAAATTAGGGTTGTAAACGAGATAAATATTACTTATTTCGAATAACGACCTTGGTGTCTCTTCACAGAAGGGAAGCAATTGAAAGAAGCATCTTAGATGGGACGGACTAACGCAATGCACTAATCGCAATGTAAAATAATGAATTTAGCATCGTATAATAATTGTTTAAACATTTCATCAATATATACGTATACAATATTTGCAAAAGATTAAAAAAAAAAAAAACAATCTATTGCTCTTGTTTTACTTTTTAAAACAATTCATTTAAATTAAAAAGTTGGAAAAAATAATAATTAGATTTTTGTAAGTGTTCGTTTAGAATATTTATAAATATAATTGATAGATAGCCTTACCAGAGACATACGGAGGTGACGGATTTTTCAAAGTAAGGAGGTATAAAGGGGCTGCCTTCAGCTTTCCTAATAAAAAAACGTTGTTCGTTTTCTTCCTGCTACCAAACTCTCTAATTTTCATTCGTTTAAACTATATAATCCTATATATTTATAATATCTATAAAATGTTATGGAATTCACAAGAAAACAATTACATTAAGATACCATTTCAAAAGCTACCAGTTTGTACTCAATAATTACAGAAAGAAAGCTTAAGCTGGAG
The DNA here is from genome assembly GCA_021605095.1 of Caerostris extrusa. Taxonomy (NCBI): domain Eukaryota; kingdom Metazoa; phylum Arthropoda; class Arachnida; order Araneae; family Araneidae; genus Caerostris; species Caerostris extrusa. The sequence goes on along the minus strand of BPLR01011841.1, from coordinate 73,907 downwards.
AGGAGAGAGAGAAAAGTGCTAATAATAAAATGATCAGAAATATCACGCCACATGAGCTTGTTGGGGGCAACGGGCGTACCTGTTACGGAGTTCCTAGGTGGTTTTAAGAACCACTATACCTCCACATCTTAAAATAGTTTAAAAAAATTTGCATAAAATGTAGTTGCTTAAATTAAAGAATGCTAATAATAAAAAGAAAAACAATTAAGAAGTTAGGAAAACATCTCTTGCTTGAAGAACAATTAAAGCAAGAGAACGAAAAAGCTAAAGCTAAGGTACAATTAAGAGTCCGTTGACGATGCCCCAAAAAAAGATTTAAGATACAAGTTAAAATAAAAAATTAGATCTAAGAAAATAAAACAACATAATAAAGATAATACAAACAAACATTAATAAAATTGCAAACAAAGACAGTCTTTCATTGACTGGCTCGCCTACAGATGGCGCCATCAGTCAGGTGAACAAGGTGAAACCCGCCCGAAGGCGGGGAAAACATTTTCATTGGATAGAAACATGGGCGTGGAGTGAAAGTGAGCAGAAAATTAACAACATAGAATTATACCAGCAATACAGCGTAGAAATGAAAAAAAAAAAACAGCATCGTTTTTTAGGAAAACGAGTAGATTAAATACAAATAACAAAACAATAATAAAATGAAAATACAATTTAGAGTCAGGTAGCCATGTTCTAAATTAAGGTGCACATCGTAGCAAAAATTAAAAATTAATGCCAAAAGCTGCAGCTCAGATTCGCTTGAAGAGATCGGAGTGACTAGACAACAGCCACAGCGGTAGAATCAGCAGGTTCAGAATAAATTCCACATCGCCTTTTCAATGCCGGGAAAGATTCCCAGTGCGCATCATAGATTGCTCTGGGTCTCTTCCTGGAGCTAGCCACACTAGGATGGTATACTGAAATTTGTCGGATCGCTTCGTTGCGGATCTGAGGGCATTTAGAGTGAAAAGATGTAGAAATTTTGAAAATATAGTCCATAATGGGTTCTATATTTAGATCTCTGTGGAGTTGCTTCCTTCTAACAAACCACGGGGCGTTAACTATCATAGCTACCTGTTTATTTTGAAAAACTTGAAGCTTCTTAAGATTTGCGATGGAGGAGGATGCCCAATTAGGACATCCATATAAGAGAATTGGTCGAAGGATAGATTTATAAAGTAGAACCTTGTGTCTGATCGCTAGCCTACTCCTTCGAGAAATAAGGCTTTTGAGCTTAACGCTAGCAGCAGTTGCTTTAGTAACTACTTTGACGAAATGGGTATTATAAGTCAATTTTGAGTCAAAAACTAACGCCAGGTACTTGTACTCAGTTACCCAGGGGACTGGCTGGCCGAAAAGGGTGACATTCAAAAGAGAACCAACGTTCTTTTTCCGTGTAAACAAGAGGCACGCACTTTTGGTAGGATTAACTTTAATTTTCCAGGTGGTCAACCAACTTTCCAAGCGAGGAATATAATCGTTCAGCAAAGCAACGACGGAGTTTGGTGTTTTGTGCTGTGCAATTATCGCTGTGTCATCTGCGAACATGGCCAATTTACAGAACTCTGGCTTGGGAATGTCGTTCACAGAGATTAGAAACAATCTGGGACCGAGCAGTGAACCCTGTGGAACCCCGCTCCTGATTGGATGATCGCGAGAGATGGCTCCTCCCACTCGCACTCTGAAATTACGCAAAGTGAGGTACGAGTGAATGATTTTGATAAACTGGGTGAAAATTCAAGTCGCATGAGCTTGAGTAATAAGCCATTATGCCAAATTTTGTCAAAGGCTTTGGCTACGTCCAGAAATAATATTCCCGTAGATTTACGATTGATAAAGCCATCATGGATCAGCTCGTTAACACGTAAGAGCTGGTGAGAAGTACTGAGCTGAGTTCTGAACCCAAATTGCTCAGGAATAAGGATATTGTGATCCGTGCAGTACTGATCCGGCGTTTAAGAATCGAATATTCGAATATTTTACTCACTCCACTGAGTAGTGAGATTGGACGGTAATTTTGGGGGTAGGCCCTATTGCTATCAGGTTTTGGAATAGGAATACTACGGCAGTTTTCCAGCTCTGAGGAAAATAGCACTTATCGATTAAAAAGTTAATCAGATAAGTGATAAGAACCACGTAGGTATACGGTAAAGACTTGAGCATGCGATTACTAATGCGATCAATCCCAGGAGACTTATTGGGTTTAATTTTCCTAATAAATTCACAGACTTCCGCTGGACTGACCTTACTAAAATCATTAATGTGTGGTTTTGAAGGAAGTCTGCTACTGTGGTGTTAGCACGACTGAAGAACAAAGGATCTTCAACGTCGTGGTTGGTTTCAAACTGAAGTTGTAGGCTATCAGCTAAAAGCTCGGCTTTCTCCTCCGGTGCTTAAGCAGAAGATCCGTTAGAGCGTAGTAGAGGTGGAATGTTGGTAAAAGGTTTACGCAACAAAGACGTTCGTCTAAAAAGTGTTGTTTGAGGCGTCATGGCCTCTATGGTATGTTCCCATCGTCGCTGAGAGAATTCCCTAGTCTTCAGTCTAACAATGGCTACTTGTCTGAAATAATCGGCTCTGGCGTTTGGATCTCTAGACTCTTGCCAGAACAGACGAAGTGCATTTTTGTGCTTGATTTCGTTTTTGAGATCGCTTGGAAACCTAACAGGTGGAGGTTTAATCTAGGCTTTGAAGATTCTCTGAGAGCTCCTTGCAGTGCGAGTTCCATGTCTGCAATGAGTCGATCGGCGTCAGCGGGTTCGCTTAAAAGGAAAGGTGGGAGGGGCTTAGTGCTTAGCACGTACCCAAAGTTCTCCCAATTGGTCAAAAGCTGCTCTGGACCTTTCAGTGATTCTACGCTGGTTTCAAAGGTAAACAATACGGGGAGATGATCAGAATCAAGTTCATTAATCACCTCGACTTCACAATTAAACGGAATAAATTTACAAATGCCAAAATCGAGGACATTTCCCGCGCGGTTATTAGCAATATCGAATCGAGTTGGTCTGGGAGGTGCCACGACTTTCAATCCTGTTTGGAACTTCAGATACCTGTTCAATTTAAATCCATTCTGGTTTGAACGTCCGAAATTCCAACTAGAGTGGAAAGCGTTCAGGTTGCCAGCTAAGATCACATTAGGTCCAGATTTCAGAATCCTGTCTATGTCCTCCACCGGGTATCCACCTGGATTACGAGGTGCGACGTAAGTCGAAGCGATGATGATGGGGGGAAAATCGTTAAGATTAATTTGAATCATGGCTACCTCGGCGCAATTAAGGTGCGGAGCAGGTAGTTCGTGGTGCCGGATGCTGCTTTTCACATAAATGCAGGTGCCTCCGCTTACATTCGAATTTTGGGTGACTCTATCAAAACGATAGAATCGATAATTAGCGATCAGTGGGGTCTCTCCAGGTCTTAACTTAGTTTCCTGGACCAAAAGAACATCAAGGTTATACTCATAAGTAAATTCTCTTACCTCGCTGATTTTGGGACTCAATTCATTGGCGTTCCAGGTTGCAATCCTGAGAAGTTCCAAGCTGTCGCTGTACATTAAAAGGGGTGCTCACTTTCAAGATATCTACATAAGTTTCAAAGATAAGTAGCGCCCTGGTGTGCGCGTCGGTTTCACAACGGAGCTGTGGTAGACAAACTCGGAAGGCTTGTGCCAGTGTGGATCCGTCCATGCCTTGTTGCATGTATTTCATAAGCTGTCCGATTAAAACCGAGCAGTCAAAGTCTTCATTTTGTTGCCGGGATGGAGCAGGAGAATTCCTCGGTGGCGCATGGCTGACGCGAGCCGGAGCTGAAGGTACGGTGTGGACGGGCGCAGCCTGCAGTTGCTGGGCGTTCATGGTCCTCATGGTGCGCGGCGGTTCTGGTTGCAGTGAGTGTTAAAGGGTCTCCTGTGGGGGTAGCCAGCGGCTAACCTCGCATAGGAAAGACCAGCAGTGACAGGCCTGGGCACAGGTGGAGGTAGTAAGGTTCTCCTCTGGTTCTTCTTAGCAGGCTTGCAGTTCTTTAACCCCGGGCATCTGGGGCATCCCCTCCAATTGGCAGCGTGATCGCCACCGCAATTGACACATCTTGCCGGCTGGTCATTTGGCAATTGGCAGTGTTCTGCCTTGTGCGGTCCCGCACAACGAACACATCAAGTGGGTAGGTGGCAAACCTCCGAGGAGTAGAAATACCCCTGGCAATTCCAACACTGGCTGGGACCGGGGCGTCCACGGTAGGCCTCGATGGATACCTGAGTACCCATAAGCTCCGTTACATGGTAGATCTTGCTGGACTGCTCCGTCTTCTTCAGCTGAGTGTAGAAGAGGGGCATTGGCTCCCTGGATTTGAATTTGGAGAGACGGATATCTTCAGCACAGTGAAACCCTCTTCAGTAAGGTCGGCAGTGATGGCCGTTGGGTCCGTTGAGGCCGGTAATCCACGGATCACCACCTTGATTGGGCGTTCCTCCTTCAAGGAGTAGCTCTTAAAATCCAGGCCTCTCTCCTCCATAAATCGAGTGTAGCTTTCTGAAGTCCTCGTCATTGGAGACTTGGATCTTCATGAAACGCCCTGTGTATTTGCTCTGAATGAACGGCACTTCAGATTTCAGTATGTTAATCACTGCATTCCAGTCACTCTTAGACTGGAAGAAGATAGGAGGAGGCCGGGCGTCGTAAACATCATTTTTCTGCAGTTCAGGTATGCTGTTGATTTTACCAACTGGCGCAAAAGCATTTTGGGTAGCAACTCCAGGGACACTGGTGTGTTTTGGCTGCTTTTGGTCAGGTGCTTTGGCGGTAGTTGAAAGCCATCACCATCAGCTGGTCGCTTGACTTTCCTGCTTTCATTCGGCAGCATAGTGGATGCAGCTAAAGTGTCATCCAAGATGGGCAATGCTGGAGCACTAGCGGATGCGAGGAGGTCCCTTGCAATTTGTGCACGTTTGCACCGGTCTTCAATTTCAAGTTGGGAGGGAATTTGGAATAATGCTATTCCAAATTCGTACTTCAGGCTATCCATCGATTTGTACAGTCCAGCCATCTCTGAGTGGAGCTGGGAGGCTTCCTGTGCATCAGGCTTGGTTTTGGCAATTTGAGTTGCCGTAGACATCAGTTGCTGCTTGAGGTGGGATGCCTTCCGCAGCATTGCTTGATTGATGAGAACGAACTCATCAGTTATTTCTCTGATAGGTAGAGCTGGCCCATAAGGCTTATTTAGCGATTGTCCATTGTCCATATCCATATTAGTCACAACGTCGGGGCTGTCGGGAGAAAAAAATCAACACTAAAAGGAGGCGGCGGGTCCTCTTCTAAAACACCAGCAGAAGTCTGGCTCATCATAAATTCGGAAAACACACAATTCTAAAAACAATTCCAAACTGGAAAACAAAGCGCAAAACAATCAAAGTCAAAAACGATTTTAGACTGGAGCAGTTGAGAAACACGTCCTCACAGTTCAAAATCTGAAACTAGAATCCGAAAGATCGAGACAGTGATATTATATCAATACAAACGATATTGACTGACTCAGAAATGAACTCTATCAATACTCTGAATGAAAAAAGATGTTTTGTGTGTCACATGAGCTTGTTAAACAAGCCAATATGCCAACTTTTGTCAAAAGTTTCAGCTAAGTCGAGAAATCAAAATTTGTATTAAATTATACAACATTGATAATGCTATGTAATTTTATGCGTGAAACTAAAAAAAAAGTAGTATATTTTCAAAATTAATATCACGCAGAAAATTAAAGGTTGCCTGAAAAAAAGTAAAACGAAGTAAAGTCATCCAACTCGAAATTTTCGAAAGGAGAAAACTTTCTAGGGCTAGTTTCTTTCCAGCACTAGCTCCATTTCGTTATTTGTGGAATACAACCTCGCTTCTATTTAATCTTCAACACTGGCAACACCGCCTAACGTATATCTATATACATATAAACTTGTATTGGGCGCTTTTAATTTGTTAATCAAGCTTTGGCGTTTTTGTTTTTGGAAGAATTTATTAGTAGGTATAAATATATTGTTAAATACTTTATTTCATTTATTGAGTTACTTGTATATATGCTCTGAATATCGAATATATATATTTTATATGGACTTAATTACTTTGTAAAAATCTATTCAACATAATCCAAACATATTTTCTTTTTGATTGAAGCTGTATGTATCATTTAGTTACTGTAAATGTAATGATATTGTGTATATATGAAAAAAACATTTGTTATCTTTTACATGTTTGCAATTAAGTCCTATTAAATTTTGTGAACAATTGTTTTAACAGTATTTTATATACCAGATATAATTTGTATTCATGTTGTTTCTCATTGAACAGTATTTCAAAAAAAAAAAAAAAAAAAGATGAAAAGTGTGTAGAATCTTAGAAACATTGTTTGACATTTTATTAAATAAAATGTTCATAGGAAAGAGATTATAAAGAAAAAAAAAATTAAAGAGGAACTTTAATTTTTCACTCTGATGTCATTTCTTTCATTCCCCAGAAAAATTTTAAAATGTATGTTTCTTGTGAACATAACAGCATTGCAATTCTCTCCTAATGTTTAAGTTTTAGACCAATTTTTAAAAAAAAAAAAATGCTTTTGCATTTATCTTGAATTATATTTTTTAAATTCTTCAATATTAGCATTGATAAGCAGCTATAAAAGATTAGATTTTAATTTTTTAAGGCTTTTTATTAATTTCTTCACTAAAATGGTTAAGTATTAAAAAGAAAACTTAATTACTACTTGTGATGTACAATACTATTAGAAACATAACAGTTTTATCTATTCTGTGTATATATCTTTATCCATTGTCCATTATAAATGTTTGCCATTTTAATGGAAGGGCAATAGGAATTTCTCAAATATAAACTTTATTTATTTTGATTTAATTTATATAATTTCTTTTTATAACTCATAAAATTAATAGTTAACTTCTAATTTTAAATTTGAAAGTAATGTGTAATACCTTGCCACATGAATTATTCCCTAATGCTAACTATTGTTTTGCTATGAACAGTTGAAGTATATGAAGGTGATATATTATAATAAGAAAAATATAAGTTTGTGTGAAAAAAGATTGTGCAAGGCTTTTTATGTTCCGAGCCTTTTATTGAGTGTTGTTCTAAATAATGAAATCATTGTTTTCATGAAATATCAAGGATATCAAGGATAATGCATTGAATATCAAGGATAATGCATTGTAGGGAAAAGGGGAAAACAATTGGGCAATTAATTAATTAATTATATATATATAATGTGTCATCATAATTAAAATATCATGTTCTTTGATGGATTTTTTAAAACATTAATTCACATTTTATATTTTAAAATTTCTAAATTTTATTCTTCTGTTTCTTTACAGATTAAAAAAATTTGTATTATCATGCATGAAGAAAAAGGTAACTATTTTATTATCTCCTACACTCCCTTCAGTTCCATTGCTTTATGCATTGAATCTGAGACAATGTTTTCCATTTCATTCTTTTTAGGTAAGGATTTCGAGCGTGATAGAAGGCGGGAGAGGAAGCGTTCCCGCTCAGGTTCCCGTGGGAGGACAGCACGGGGTAAACGATCTAGATCACGCGAAAGGAAACGATCCCACTCCAGAGAACGCAGAATGTATGATTTTTTTTTATTTAATGAAATTGTGAGGTTATGTAGTTAGTTTATGCTTATTTATTAAATTGAATATATGCCAATACTTTGAGTGTTTAGGATATTTTGAAAAAAATAATCCTAAAAAGCTATTTATTTAGCTATTTTTGATAATTTTCAGCTTTAACTTAAAAAGCTGTATTGTATAGGTAAATTTTTAAAGATATTGTGTGTATATTACAATTTGTATCAAGGAAATGTATTTTCAATAATTGTATTTTTCCATTTTATTAATTAATTCTCATTTTATTTTTTATTTTTAATTTTAAATATTAAACAACATTGGTGCCTCTTGAATTATAGGGTAAGGATATTTGGTAATTGATATCTGTGTGATGAATTTTGTATTTCTGAATTGAAACTTGACACTTTTTTTCATTATTTAAATCCATTGCGTTAACAATGTCTTTATATAAGTTATGAACTTATGAATTTTCCTTCTTACATTAGAGGATTATTAAGGGGAAGAACTAAGTCTCTTATTAGTCTAGTAGTGCAGTGTAGCCAACCCAAAATAATCTTGCGGGCCACTTTGGAAATGCATCATAACTCTGCGGGCCGCATATAAAATTATATATTCCCATATTTGATTTAGACCCACTATGTTTCAATTTTTCACTCCAAAAAATGTCTAATGAGTTATAATTTTGTTTACTATTATAAAAATGTAAACATAGATAATATGATAATAATGATACTAAACGCACATTGTAAAGAAATATAAGACACTAAAAATGAAATATATATAAAAAAAAAATAATAGAAAAAAATATATAAATTAAATAAAAAAATGAAATCATTAAAAAATATTTATTTGACTAGTGCGATATTTATTTCGCCACTCTTTCACTTCACTTAGCTTTTTTGCAAATCAATCACAATTTGGGTATTTGCACATCATAATTGCTGCTGCAGGTTAGAGTTCGTTATGTTTGAGCATGTTTTGTGTTTGGTAAATTTCATTTTCGAAAAAAAAAAAAAGAAAATGATCTGCAGGTTTAAATTTAACCAAAACCACTAACAACTTAAACTAAGAGTCTGGTTTGCTCTGCTATCAACAATCGACTGTGCGTATCTAGGGATGGTCACTGCATCATTGAGGTAATTTAAAGTGAAACATAGAACCTGTTATATTAGATATTTCAAGATACGTGTACATCATAAGTTAGCAGAATATAATTTAATTATTTTGCAAACTCATAGCTGTAAACTCGGAAATAAAACAGGCACTATCTGTCATATATTCACAAGAATATTATTTTAAAATCAAAGTTAATTTTTTCTCATAATTTCAACAGCTAATTTTTGAATATATGGATGAATACATAATGAATTTTTTAATACATTGGTTTTCACTACTTTGGCCATTATAAAATAAATATATTTTGTAAAAGTGTGATAAATATCGCGGTCCGGAAAAATATTCAAGGCATGCCATGGGTTGACTACCCCTGGTCTAGTGTAACATGCTTATGAAACAGAAACAGAGAAATTGGAATATTTTATAGTTAAGTGATAGAAGCATTGATATTTACAAGATAACAAAATTCAAAGTTTAAAATTTAAATTTCATTATGCCATAGATTGTTCTGTTTGAATTAATAGCACAATAGGTAACATAAGTATTCCAAGACTTTTTGTCAGCCGTAATGAATAGTGCAAATAGTTGGAATGCCTAACCAACAGCAAAAATCTGATTGTTGAAAAAAAAAAAGTTGTCACTCTAAAGGTTTGAAGCCTTAGTTTTTTATGCAACTTATGTTATTAATATTAGTTTTGGAAATGGAATAGTGAAATTTTATTTTTTCTATCAATTATTTTGCTATTTTAATTAAAACAACTATTTTTAAACAATAGTTTCTAATGGCCATCTGTAAGTTTTCTGTAGTCATTGCAAAAAGTTCTTTTAATGAAACAAAAAGGTGAATATGGTTGTTCTTCCTTCCAATTCTTCACTGCTTAAAAATTGTTCTATTAAAGTATTGCTTCTTTAAACATATTTAAATTTGTGCAAATAGCTACTGAATTTTCTCAATAGTTACTGCAGTTGGTCAGGTTTTGGGAAAACTTGCATGAAATTTCTCGACTGCCTAATTATTGTAATAGGCGACAGACGTTGGAGGAATTTATAAAAAGCAGAAAACTAGTGGACAAGGTTTCTTTGTCCATATTCAGGCCACCAAGTAGTTGGTTTGGTGTATTTTGCAGAATTCGGACTTTGATATTCTGTTAAATTAGGCATAATCTTCCCAACATTGAGTCCAATATTATTTGCTATAGTATTGTAAAGAAAGATGGAGAGAGGGAGTTTTTTTTTTTTTTTTAACTGTGGAGAGAAATGAATTGTTTTTGATATATTTCACTACTCTCATAGCTTCTTTAAAAATATTTCTTGTTTTAAGTTCTATATCATTCAAAAAGATATGCAAAACATTCTAATGCTAATATATTTAGAAGTGTTTTACTAACAAATTCCCAGACCAATTTCATATTGCTTTCAGTATTAGTGTTTAAAGCAAAAAAATTTCTATTGTAAACTTTTTATGACCTTTATCGTTCACTACTTATTTACTTGACAGTATGCATGTCTGATACATCAATGTTCTTAGAAAAAGATTAAGTGAGGTGTACATATGATAAATTAACAAAACATTTATTCAACCATCAGAAAGTGATGCTAAAGAAATTGTTTTGATTTACAATTGTTCAATTTTTTGCATTACTCTAATATATTCAGTTTCAAGTCGAGGTTTAGAAAATGAATCCTTTAATAATTTGTATGCATGCCTAAATAATTTGAATGCTTCCTCCTTGAACTAATTGGTTGTAATTGTAGGGATGGGTTCCAGATGTCTTGAATGTCTAATCAATCTTTTTTGGATTTAAAAAATAATTAATAATTAATTATAAGTTTTTTTTTTTTTAATGCATCTGTACCAATTGATGGCCAAGACTTTAAACTGACTTCAAGATGGAAGAGATTTAGGCTTGTCAATATTTTCATGTGCGGCTGCATTCCTTGCAATATATAGCTGTTTTATATCAGAAGGATGTATAAATTGCATTAGGAAATGCATATTTCATTGTACAGCAATTACAATGAGCTAAATCTCTGACATTTTTCATTTCTAGTGCTTCCAGTGTGGAGATGCATAAAAAAAAAAAAAATTCTATTGGGATTTTACATGCCATTAAATATGATATATTTAAGATGCTTAAAATTTGGATAATTACTTTTATTAAAACAAATATTGTTTTAATTAGGAATAAGGAATATGAAGAAAGATTAAATTCATAAAAGGAACTGCAATAGATGAAAAAAATACAAAGTTTTAATCCTTGAGGGAATTTTTAATTTCCTTGTCAATATTAAATTAGATGTATTGACCTTTACCATATGGTTTGGTAAATTTCAAATGGCTATAGCTATGAATTATTGACTGTCTTTTTACATTAGATAAACACACATTCATATAAAAACAAAAATTATTTTAAATACTGCTTTTAATACTCTTTGAAACAAACATTTTAATTTTCTTTATTATTATTTGATAACTTTTAATTGTATGAATGAATTTATTATCTTTTGAATTTTACGTTTTACATAATTACAAAACAGTATACTGAAAAAAATATATAAAAGTTCTGTAATTAATTATACAAATAATGTATAAAATTTTTTTCATTACCATTATATTATTTAAAATTCAGATTTATTTATTCTGCATCTCTGAATAAAATATTTTGCTGTTTAATGCCCTTTTGCAAACTGAAGCAAACAAACAACTGAACAACAAACAACTTAAAAATTTTTTTTTCTTTGTGATTGTGGTGAAAAATATTTGTTTCTGATAATTGTAACTATCAATCAATATTGCATTTAAAACTAGTTTAGGATTTGATAATTAAATATTTATTTAAAGTATGTATAAAAAATATGTTCGAAGAATTTTAGTATTGCTAGCGATCATACTTATCCTTTTTGTTTAATAAATTCAAAAAATTACTATATTAAATCTATTTAAAACCAAAATTTTTTATTTATCAGTTGAGATAAATTTCAACTCATCCTATTTGTTTTCTATTTCCAGTGAAATTTTAAATATTTAGTATGGTTACTTTTCATAAAAAAATTATTCCAGATTTCTATACAAACTGGAATACAGAAATTTATTGTGAAATAACTTGGCATATGAAGATACTTTGAAAATCAGTTTGAGAATATATAGTTAAATGTACCTTCCTCAAAGTATATTTTATATCTTTTCATTTTTAATCATAAGAATTTATTAAAATGTGGGTAAACTTGAAACAAATTTTGTGATTAATCTTTAGTTTGAATTATTTACTTTTGTATTCATATGATTTGATTATACAGAAAGTATATAATTTATATATTCTTAAATGTTCATTAAAATGTGGCTGCTAAATGTTTTTTTAAAATTGTTGAAACAAAAATGTTTATAGTATGTTTATTACTTGACTTATTCTTTTATATATGTTTGCAGGCCTCGAAATAATAATGCTGAGCGCATTCCTCGAAGAAGAAAGAAGTCTTTGTATTGGGATGTTCCCCCTCCTGGGTTCGAACATATTTCTACCCAACAGTACAAGGATATGCAAAGTATGCTTTTTTATATTTGTAACATTCAAGTTATTTTTAGGTTAAGAAAATATTTTTTAAAGATTGATAAATAACTTTATATATATAAACTACAACTTAATCTTTTTATGTCTACTTTTATGCAACCAGCTGTATAGTTGAAAGGAAAAAGAGAAAATACCAAAGAAATTGTGATAACTTTGTTAAATTATTTTATCATTTCAGAATAATATTCTAAATTTTCTAAATTACATAATTGAATAAGTCGAAAAATTGAGATATCAGAATTTGGTAGTTCCAATTGTGATATATTCTGTCACCCTGAGTTTATCCATTCTGAAAACATGAAGCTACATTTGTGATTATTTTATATTGTACTTTACAAAAAAATATGAATATTTTCTAAAAATCTATATTTCTTCATCCCTGATATAGTATTTAAAATATATATGCACATTTATATCAGAATTATATACAATAATTTATGTAAACAATAGTGAAATCCAACATATACAGATCACATGGCACTTTCAAATTTTATGAAGTAATTTTACTAAAAGTAGAGGGGATCTAATTTGTTTCATGGCCAGCTTCTAAAAATTTGTCATGCAGTTCAGAAAATTTCATTTAAACCCACAATCACCCCTGGATAACATTGATGCAGTTATATCTCCCAAATCTGATAATATTCATGGCCTGATGATCTCAAGGCTTGGTAATAGAGGTAAGCAGAGCCTGTTAGAAATCTTCAACTTCTTTTGGAGACTTCTCCTTGATTGCAAATAAGCTCCGATTATTTGTAGGAAACCAAATAAGAGAGCCAGTTCTCGTGAAAGTTAGGAGAGCTCCAACAAACTTATGGGAAAAAAAATTATTTTGGAGAGGCTTACTTTTTGTCTCAGTTCTAATGACTTGTTTGCACCTGAACAATATTGTTTTAGAAAGTAGCACTTCACTATGGATCAAATTTTTATACTTTGGACAGAGGCTCCCACAATCTTAAACCATTGAATCATACAATTGCTGGTTTTCTTGATTTGATTAAGGCCTTCAGCAGAGTTTGGAAAAATAAATTAATCATTAAACTTTTCAACACCTTTGGTATAAAAGACAGAGACCTTTCTTGGATTTATGGCTTCATTAAAGATGACAGGTTAGAGTGAGATTTAGAGATAATTAGAATTTTTCTGTATCTAAAACTTTTACTTTGATCCAGGGTGTCCTGCAAGACTCTATCCTGAGCCCTCTTTTTCTTTGTTCATTGTGGGCATTGAAAAAGTTTATTTCTCGAATGTGCAAGGTTGGTCTGTTTGCTGACAATATTGTCCATTGGAACTCCAACTCTGATAATGGTCAAATTGAATCTGTAATAAACACTGCCCTCTCAGAGGTATTGAGTTTTACCAAGAATCATAAACTGAATTTTAATGTATCAAGTTCAATCTTTACCTTTTTCAAAACCAATCGGCTTTTATATAAGTACCCACCCAAAATCATAATGGAAGGCAAACCTCTATCCTATGAAAAACACCTTAAATATTTGGGTTACACTTGATCTTGGAATCCTGAGTAGCAAACATATAGTTATCTGGTAAATAAATGCAGAAATAGATTTGACTTATTGAAATACATTACAGGAAGAGACTAGTGCAGATGACAGTACTCTCAGATTAACATATACCTCTTTGATCAGACCTACTTTTGGAGTATGATTCTTAAATTTATTTCAGTGCATCAACTACTAATTTAATAAAACTAGAGAGAATACAATCAAGTGCTGCTTACATCATCACTGGCATGGGACATAGCTTCCCTACAAACCTGGTTTTCTTTGAATGTGATATTCAGCCCTTAAAACTCAGAATAACATGATACTTGTGAAGTACTTTAACAAGCATCACAGTTATGACGATTATAATTTCACTTCTGCTTATGTTAGTAATTCGACAGGCTGACAGAGATTAAAAAGAGATCCCCTTTCTCTAGAATTCACTTGAAGCTTTTGAATCAGGACATTAAGAGGCACTTCCTAAGGTCAGTCTTTAACCTCCTTAGCGTTTACCTGGAGGTATAGATTCAAAAAAAGCCTTCCCAACAAACATTATCTAGGACATTATCTTAAAGATGTTCATTTTATTTTTAAAAATTAAATTTCATAAAAATCTTTTTTTTTCTTATTAAATAACTGATAAATTTTTTTTTTTTAATGTATATTGTACACATACAGTGATTCTGAAAAAGGAAAAAGCCAGGAAACAAATATAATTGGTAGCTGTAAGGGGGAATTGTTGCATGTTAAGGCAGGAAAATTTTTTTCAGTTTCTGTAGCCATCGTGTAAATATGTATATTCAAGACAAATATGTATTTTCAATTTATAATTGTGTTTTTTAGTACTGTATATATTTTAATTTCTTTTTCACTTTTCAAATGTTTTTCTTTTATAAAATTAATTGTTCTTAAAATATGTGTTTCTTCACAATACATCATTCAGATCTTGTAGAAAATTAAATTTTAAATAAGCACATATGTTAAATTTTAAATTAGCAGCTATAAACTTTACACAATGAAATTAGTTGTTCTACTTTTCCAATTTACATGCATCAACTCAATACGTGGGTATAGATTCAAAATACCCATGTCGCAATGATGCAAAAAAAATATCAAAGTTTATGCAAACTAGAATTATCTTTTCCTAGTTTATGCCTTGATTTGATACAAATTATATTCAATTTATATAATACTTAGTAGTTGTATTGAAAATATGCTTTGTGTTCAACTTTTCTGTATGTCGGCTTTCTAGTTTTAAATTAAAAAATTTTTTTAATCTTTCTATCGTTAGATGAAGTTGTAAATTATTTGTACTTTAAGGAAATTATTTTTCTTTTCGTATTTTAAATATGAATTGGAAAAGTATTTTCCATTTATTTTTCTGATATATCTTAGGCGTTGTATATTATAAATCTGTGTTGAATTTAGCTATTTAAGTTGATATTTAAAATATGTTGACAACATATTAGGATTTTAATTTATATTTTTCAAAGGATGTGTGGATATTTACTGAAGTTTACTATGAATTTTAATAAATACTGTTTTCAAATTACTTTTTTATGTGTGTGTTTAATAATATTAACATATATGTTATGTTTACTTATGTTTACTAAAGTTAATCTTAAAAATGTGTTAAACTTTCCAACAATTTATGTAAAATTTTGTTTTAAAATTGGCATTTTCTATTTTGTTAATATCAAATGTACCCTCAAATTGTTTTAAAAAAATTAATTATGTTTGATCTTAATATATGCTGTGGGGAAATTTTTTAAAAAAGAGATTAAATCTTATCTGATAGTAAAGATAATTTGAAAAATATGTTAAACCTATTAACTATTTATGTAGAATTTTTATTTTTTCTTATTTATGGTAATATTTTTGAAAAAACTTTTTGTAAATGTCAAACCTTTCGTTTAAAAAAAAACCAAAGTGCATTAATTCAATATGTAGATACAGACTCTATATATATATATATATAGAGAGAGAGAGAGAGTCTGAATATATATATATATATATATAGAGAGAGAGAGAGAGTTTACAAGCATGATTTAAATATTATTTTATTATGCAACATAAATACCAATTTATGTTGCATAATAAAATAATATTTAAATCATGCTTGTAAAACTTTGTAGGAATTTCTAAATTCTTATGTTCCGTTTTTACTGGCATGATATATATTGTATTATTACTGTAACGTCAAAAAATGTGTTTGATATTTTCGAATTTAAATAAACATTTTTTAATAATTATACAAGTTAGTTAATAGAAATTTATTTTATGCATCTCTAAACAATCAGTATTTTTAATTTCATCAATATTTTAGATTTACAAATCTTGTAAATATGCAGTTATTACAATGTTTTAAATTAGCATACATGTTAATTTAAAGCTGTCTTCTATATTTTTTAGTGTGCTGGGAGGTGTTGCAATGATATAAACTTTTTATGTAATACTTTCAAGTAATTGCTAATTAAGAAATTTAATATTAATTTCATCATATATGAAGCATTTACAATACATTATTATATTTGAATTTAGAAAATATGTACTTTTAGTTACATTATTCAAAGTTAAGAGTATTTTTGTTTCTATCACAATATTGTTTAAGTAAGAGGTTTAGAAATATTTCCCTTTTGAATCAATCAAAATTTTCATTCTCTGTTTTGTATACTAAAAACACCCTATTTGAAAATGATTTTTAATTTTTCTTAAATTGTCTTTATATATTAAAGCAAAATCTATGAAATTGAAATATCTTAATTTATCTTAATGTAATGCAATAAAATTAAATGCTTGATGGATAATTTGACTTTCAAAATCATAAGTGTTCAGAGTTTTATTAGATAATTATGATATTCTTGTTACTTTTAAATTAAAAGGAATTTTTATAAACTATGTTTGGCAGAATATAAATGAAAATTCAATTAGTTATTCTAGCTATATTTAATTTTATATTAATAGGTTCAGGGCAAATTCCTCCTAGTATATACACCACTCAAGGTCCTGTTGTCGGTACGGTACCTGTTGTGGGCAGTACTGTAACAAGACAAGCCAGACGATTGTACATTGGTAACATTCCATTCGGCTGTTCAGAGGTAGACTTGTTTTTAATATACCTAAAACTGTATTGTTAACTTCATAATAATTCTTTGTAGACCTCTTAAAAAAAAAAAAAAAAAAAAAAAAAAAAAAGTGCATTTCCTATTTTACTCCCAAATTTATGTGTTCTAAATACATAGACATGTATTGATGTCGGGAAAAATTTTTCATGATGTTTGATTGTTTATTCTTTTTTACATTTTTTCAGCCATCTTTTTAAACAAAATTACAAATTTTCTTTTTCTGAAGCCTTAATTGGTTAGCAATTTCATTTTCTTTAAGTAAGCAATATAATTTTGTAATGTTACAAATAATTTGCATTTCGTTCATTCCCATCTTTTCAATGCCATCATGAGTTACTCTTTTCATCAATGAAAAGCGAAATTTCTATATACGTATCTTATTGCCAATCCTTGTTTGCTGAACTTTTGAGCATCAAAAATGACCCATGGAATAAGATCTTTGATATATATATATATATATATATATATATATTGTTTTTATTTATATATCCCATAACTTATTTGAAGTCGACCATATTTAAAACTAACTTTGTATATTGTATTTTAGCAATTGTACCCAGTTCTGTTCTGGCTGTTTGTTATACAGTAAAATATACATTTCTCAATGAATTTTATAATTAAATATCTTTTTTATTTAATATTTTAAACTCCATTTTTAAATAAATTGCTATAATAATTATGTAAAATTTATGGCTGTGTTTTTTTTTTCCTTGAAAAGAGTTAATGTTTGAAAGCATTGTATTACATTTAGAAATCCGTGAAATAAAATATTATAACTTTATTTGCAGGATGAAATGATGGACTTTTTCAATGCCCAAATGCATGTGTGTGGCTTTTCACAAGCTCCGGGCAATCCTATTTTAGCCTGTCAGATCAATCTTGATAAAAACTTTGCCTTCCTGGAAGTAAGATTTTCTCTATTGTTTCTATATATTTTTTGCCTTTAATCTTAATATTTATAATGTTTATGTAACATTCTTCTTTAATGAAAGATTTATATATATCTTATCTTGAATCTTGCTGTTAATATAAATGTTCTTTTGAAAAAGCTAATAAGATTATACAATATAATCTTTTCTAATTGCTAACCATTTGCATTTGTTTTCAGTTTAGATCAATTGATGAAACTACACAAGCAATGGCATTTGATGGCATCCATTTTAAGGGACAAAATTTGAAGATCCGTCGACCTCATGATTATCAACCTTTACCTGGAATGTCCGAAATCCCCAATTCTGCTGTTCCAGGTAATCTTAAATTATAATTAAATTTTTAAAGATGTTAAATAATTCCATTAAATGAATATTTTGGTTTTGCATGTAGTTTTGTGTATCATAACTGTAACTTCGTTAAAATATACAATCTTATTTGTAAAAATAAGTATATTTTAGGTAAATAAGTTCTATTAATTATAAAAGGCATTAAATGAGTGTAGGAAATTTTTTCAATACATGAGGAATTGCAACTGGCCACTTACTTTGAAGCTTAATGAAATTAATATGTAAGAGCTTAATGTTATTGGCTTCTTATTTTAAGCAGAACATTAAATATAAAATTATTTTACTGTTGGAGAAGTAATTGAAATTCTTTATTAGTGTAATTTGTTTACAATATTTTGCATTTATGCAAGCAACAAACTTAATGATTTAAAATCAATTACCAAAGCAGCATTCATTTAAAACAGAGAGATATTTTATATTATCATAGACCTGTAATTGTTCACTTGCAACATTAAATTTCTTTGAAGTATTTGACAGTTAATTAGGAATAAAATAAAAATAATTATTTGCTTTGGATAAAAATATTCAGTTTAGAAGTGAGTAAATATTAAATGTATAACAAGAATTGAATTAATGTTAAAGCAAAAAAAAAAAAAATCTAGTATTGAATAATACATGTTGTTATAGATTTTTATACATAACTTAAATTGGTGAAATCTTTTCCGTACAGGTGTCATTTCTACCGTTGTCCAAGATACTCCAAATAAAATCTTTATTGGTGGATTGCCAAGTTTCTTTAACGAAGATCAGGTATGTATTTAGACAGATCCCTATCATTTGACCTATAAAAAAAAAGTTTGTGCATAAAATAAAGTGTTGCAGTCTTTTAATTTGATACTTATATTTACAGCCATTATGTTTAAGAAATTTTAAGTGGAAAATAATTTTTGTAGACTACTTAAATTTGTCTTTTTAAACATTTTACTTGCTACACATATAGCTATTAACTGGTACTGTCTACCTTAAATTCCATTATTCTAATACATTTAAAAATTATTGTGCCTTCATCATAACTACACACCTCTTAAAGTATGTTTAGAAGATTACCAGTTACAGAAGATATTTTTAATATGTAGGATTCAGTTGAAGAATTGTACCGGTTCAAAGCTAAACTGTTTATTCTTGAAGAGGTTTCTTTCACACACATTTTTATTAAGGCAACTATGTAGTATTTTAAGAAATCATTTTAGCTACCATGTATTTGAGGTGTAATGTATATATTAGTTTTTAGCATTCTTCTTCGTTATGCATGGTTTTGAGGTAAATTTTGCAAAGCAAATATATATTTTATTTTTTACTTCCAATTGAAGATCAAATTTACTGATTTTACTTCTCTTCCCCATCTAATTCGTAGCTTAGGTTACGAGCTTGGTAACCCCGTATCTAGTTACGAAGTTTCTTGTTTTGGTTTAGCAACTGTGACATTTTGTGGGCCCAAACAGGCAAGTTTTTATATAATTTACCATAACCAATTATTTTCCCGATTATACTTGGTGGTTATCGGAAAAATGAAATAATTTTAAAAGCTAAGGGTGGGACAAGTTTCTAAAATTTTGAATTTTTACATTTGCCTTTTTTTTCCCCCAGTTACATTTTGAACATTAAAATATCATGAATTATTTAGGGGAGCAATTGTTATATTAGCGGGATTAAATTTCAATGTCAGACAATCATTCGTGAAAAAGCAAAATATTGGATTGCTATTTTACTTCAGTTTCAGTATTTTAGTTATGAATAATACATTAAAATTATTTTAGAAAATCTATGGGTCCTTATTTAAAATTTAAATAATATTGTTCTTAAAAAAAAAAAGGTTGTACCTTTTAAGGTACAGTTATTTCTGTATAGTAAGTATTAAACTATTTAATATAAAGTATTTTAATAAAAATGGATGCCATTAATTCATTGAAAAAGTAATGTTTTATTAAGTGAAATCTGAATTGTTTTTTGTGGTTTTTGTCCTTAGGTAAAGGATTTGCTTTTATCCTTTGGGCAACTAAAAGCATTCAATTTGGTGAAAGATGCTGCTACTGGGCTGTCCAAAGGCTACGCTTTCTGTGAATATGTTGATACTATCAGTACAGACCAGGTAAAAATAAATTATTTTTTCTTTCGATCCCTTTTGTGCTTTTAATGTTCCAAAAATATAGAATGTGACCTTTCTGACCTGTTTTGAATCTGTTCATTTTTTTTATTATTATAAATAGCTCACCTCGAGCAAATAACATGCATTCATATTGTTCAGTTAGAAGGCAAATCAGTGAAAAGTCTTTATCTGATTTATATTATATATGGTTCTTTATTAATATATAGCTGTATTGTCCTTATATTAAATTTTAAAATTAAGTGGTTATAAATTTGCTAATGGAATTTTTGAGGAACCTTACAGTATTTTTTTAGAAATTTTTGTAAGAAAATATTTTAAATTACTTAATTTTCCCTGTTTACTTTACAAGCTGTTTTTTTTTTTTAAGAAAGTCTGATTTGCTTAAATGGGCAAGAAACGTTTTTTCTCATGAATTAAAAAATTTAATGATTCTCTTTTGAGTTGTCAAAGAAAAGGGATATGAAATAAAAACAATTGCAATTCAGTATTGCATTGCTGCAACTGCAATAAACTTTTAAACCCTTTGAGCAAAAGGAATTTAATGAGTTTTTTTAAACTAATGTATCTATATGTATAGTTGTATATTTCTGTGAAAATCATCAAAAATAATTGTCCTGCTTTATCAGTAATGAGTCGAACAGATTTTTTAAAGGCCATTTCAAAATTATAATGCACCTTGAAAACAGGATTATTTATTAACAATGTGAAGTATTTGATATTATAGCAGATAAATTAGAAAAAGTACTGAGTTATTAGTTATTGAGACAAGAGAAAAAGGGAGTGAGGACATCGCAATATTTCTTGGTGTTAATTACCGTCAGAGTAATACCGAGATAAGAAGTCTGAGAGCTATTGTTCAAAATTAAAATAATATGAAGAAAAAATATTGGGTTTAATTTTGCATTATAAAATCATGATCTAACAATGATATTTTTGTGTTTTAGCTTTTTATTTTCACAAAGCTAAAACACAAAAATATCCATAAATATATACATTTTGTAATGAGTCTAGGCTGGAAAATCTTTCCAGTTTATGTAGCCACCCTGTAAATTTGTATAAACAAAAATGTATTTTCAATATATAATTAACTGTGCTGGTTTTTAGAACAGTATATATTTTAGCACCATTTTCATTTTTCAAATGCTTTTCTTTTATAAAATTAAATGTTCTTGAAATGTGTTGTTCTGTACAATATATTAATCAGTTTTTTTAGATGAGTAAGTTAGCATCTTTGTTAAAGCTATAAACTTTTGTCAATGAAATTGGATGTGTTATTTTAATTTACTACTTTTGCAACATATGTGCATCAACTCAATACGTGGGTACAGATTTAAATGCTCATGTCGCAATGATGCAAAAAAAAAAAAAAATATTCATATCAATGTTTATGTGAACTAGAATTCTCTTATCCTAGTTCATGCTTTGATTTGATACAAATTTTATTCAATTTATATAATATTTAATGGCAGTTGTATTTAAAATGTGGTTTGTGTTCAAATTTTCTGAGTATTTTTTTCATTACATGAAGTTGTAAATTATTTGTACTTTAAGGGAAAATATTTTTTTCACTTAAAATACAAAGTGGAAAAGTATTTTCTCATTTATTTTTTCTGATATATTTTGTATGTTTAAAATCCTGATATGTAATATACATATCTTAAAGTTTTGGAAGGACATTTTAATGTCTAATAAAGCTTACTATGAATTGTAATAAATATATATATATTTTCTTCAAATTACTTAAAAAAAAAATAATTATGTTTGACAATATTAATTATGTGTCACTCATGGAATGTCAGGGATTTTTTTCAGTTTTTGTAGCCACCCTGAATTTTGAATTATATCGGTGGAAAATTATATGCTATTAAATCATTCTATTATAGGCTATTCAAGGTCTAAATGGTATGCAGTTAAGTGAAAAACGTTTAATTGTTCAACGTGCCAGTGTTGGAGCAAAGAATGTCCAGACTAATGTAAGTCTTTTATTTAATTCAAGTTTTTAATTAACAAAATTATTATTTATGATAACTTCATTGCCTCTGTTTTATTAAATTCTGTTCTTATTCTTTTTGTTGTAAATCTTCAAAGAGCAAGTAATGTTAATAAGTAATGTTTTGTCCCTAAATATGTTTTGTTTTGTCCTGCAATATTTTTCCAGTACATATTAATTGCTTCAATCCTTTTTGAAGTTTTTAAGTCTTAATGTTTTAGAATTCTTTTGATATATTCGTATTCTTTTAATTCTGAAATGAAATTCTATTTTACTAATTTCACAGTGCCAGACAGTGCATTGATTATGTTGAGAGGGGGGAAATAAAATTAAGTTGTAGTGGAAATTGACTTTAAAGTCCCTCACGTGTTTTTTTTTTTTTATCAAGAGTTGTGAAAATTTGTTAACTTCAATTGGAAATATGAAATTGAGGATTGGAACTGTTACATGTAAGATGGTCTCTGAGACGTTTTTTCATCAATTGTTGGAAATCATTGTTCCAAATGAAAATTGATGAAACTTGGATTATTCATAAGAAATGCTTATTATGGACATATACTTTCACAAAAGTGAGTATGATATTCAACAGAATTTGTTGGAAAATTCACTTTAGATTTTCATAATTTTTGCCCCATTTCTTTATTTCGTGTGTTTAATAGTATTTTGAATTTGATTTTTTCTGTTTACTGCATTACTAATATGTTTAATAAAATAGTTCCTGTAATTATCTATAGTTACATTTGGTTTTTACTTTAATATTTTCATTTGAGGCTAAATGGGGCTCTGTTCATAAAATGCAGTTTTTCAATGTTGATTTTAATTTAGAATACTTATTTAAATTAATGAAGAAAAAATGCTATTTCCTATTTGACAATGGCTAATGTCAAAAGCCTCCTAAAATTATTTTTTTTGTTTAATTCAAGCAATTTATATTTGATCCATTTTTGTGCTACATATAATGATTAGTATTTGAAATAGTCTATACACTTTCATTTCTTTTAATCACAGAAAGTATCTTGTGTTATTTTTTAATTGCTAAGTTGAAGCTTTAATGTTTACAAAAGAAAAAGAAAAAAAAAAAAGTAACTGAAATTGATTATGGTTGAAATGCCAAGAAATTAGGTGGGATTTTAAAACTGTGCTGTTGTTGATTTCCTTTAAAAAGAGAAAAATAAAGTGTGTATTAAAGTAAAATCATGAAAGCAAGATTGTATGGAGTCAATGTATATCATGAATGAATGTTTTAAAGTTAAAAATCAAGGGATAAAAATGTTTGATTTGTTTCAAATGCTTGTCTTAGGTCCCTGTTCAGGTGCAAGTCCCTGGGCTTCAAATGGCTCAAGGTCCTGGTCCAGCAACAGAAGTCCTGTGCCTAATGAACATGGTAGTACCAGAAGAACTAATGGACGAAGAAGAATATGAAGGTATATTTTGCTTTTAATTTTATTAGTATTCTACATGTTGATGCTTACTATTATTTAAAGTTTCCTAAAATTATATTTGTTAAATATATTCTTCTAATATTAATAAAAGATAAAAATGTATCGAGAAAACTACATAATGCACATTTTGTCTTGACTTGACTTTGTTGTGTTAATAAAAATCAGCATTTATTATTAGCAGTAATTTTTTTTAAAGGTATGCCATCTTCCTTAATTTGAATTGTAAAATTTAATTTTTACAAAAATTTTTAAATTTCACATGAACACTTTGTTTTTCAATATATATATTGAAAAACAAAGTGTTCTAATTTTTAAGAATACTACTTTTTAATTATGCTCTTTTAACATCTAGGTTGTTATAGTGGTTAGTTGATGACATAACAGTTAAATAGTTTTTAGTAAGGATCAACTTGTTTTCTGCTAACTTAACTCGAGTAAATAACTTTTCAAAACACCAAAATTTGACTGAAGATATTTATCTATGATTATTTACACATGAATTAAATATTAAAATAAATCAATATGCATAATGCCAATATGTTCTCCTTAATACCAACAATGAAAATTGCTCTCTAACACTTCGAATGAAGCTTTTTAACATAATGTTCACCATGATGACCTCATCAAGCTCTCTAACCTGAATCTGCAAACTTCTTCAAACCTCTTTTTCTCTCTAAACCTCTCCTCAACTGTTTTGGTCTTCTTTAGTTCGCTGCTTCCACTTCATCCATGGACATCCATTTGTCCTTAAGTAATTCGTTTTCTGCTGCAAGGAACAAGAGAAAACATCCATTCTTGTTGGTTTTCCCCTCACATTTATGTATACTGTTCAAAACAATTTGGGATATTGTTTGCGTTGGATATAAAGTATAGTTTAAGAAAGTTTGACATACTGTATACAAATGGGATTATACCAGAAAAAAAGAATGTAAAATTAATAATCAAAATTTACTCAAATGATTCTTCTCAATATATTGCTTAAATATAATTGAAAACTTTTATCCCTTGTTCCCTTTAGATATTTTGGAAGATATCAAAGAAGAATGCACCAAATATGGAACAGTAAAAAGTGTGGAAATTCCAAGACCAATTGAAGGTGTTGATGTTCCTGGTTGTGGAAAAGTAATTTTTTTTACTTATTATTTACATAGTTAAGGTAATTAAAAATATTTTCTTAATGAGAAGACATTTTACTTTATATCCATAGTTAGATTAATATAAGTATTTCATATTTTCATTTAATAAAATATGTGGACATTTTTTCCTTCATAAATTAGCATATATCCCTAAGTTAAAAATCTACATGAAAATAGAACAGAAGACATTGAGAGTGATTTTTCCCATAGACATTAACTTTTCTGTGATGTTGAAATAGTAATCTTTCGTAGAATATACAGATTTTGGGAACATCTGTTTCTATGTTTAACAAATGCTTGAATTTCTCTTTTTAAAGGATTTTTAGCTAACATTTACATGTTTAATAGACAGTCGTAACTTAATGAATGTTGGATGGTTTTCCAAAAATATATTAATCTCTTTTATTATGTCAATTCTTTCCTCACTGTAAAAAAAAAAAAAAAAAATGTGTAGGATTTATGAAAATAGGGAGAAGATGTTTATTTCATCTACCATCATGTTAGAAAAATTTAATTATGATTGAATCCCAGAATTCGAAACATTATTATTTTTGAAAATGGTATTGTAATGATTTTTTTTATGTATGTTTTAAATAAATTCACATATATTTAATAAAAATGTATTTATAAAAAATATTACAGTAACAGGCAACATTTTCTATTTTTATCACATGAATACAAGGATTTATTTATTATGTAATTATTTTTAAATTGCTTAAATTTTCTTGTTGTAAATATGCATCTTCATATTCTTTCAAATATTGCTATAAATTGTAAAGGCTGTAGTTTATTTGAAATTCTTCTATCCACATCAATATGTAAGATGAGAAGTTTAATGAAATATTTTTTCAGGTGTTTGTAGAATTCAACTCTGTTATTGACTGCCAGAAGGCACAACAATCTTTGACTGGAAGAAAATTTGCCAACAGAGTTGTTGTAACGTCCTACTGTGATCCAGATCGCTACCATCGTAGAGACTTTTAATAAATATTGTTTTTAAAAATGGTTTTAATAAATATTTTATTTTAATGTAAATAAAAACTTGTTTAAAACATATTTTTTTTTTTTCTGAATAATGACCATTTTACATTTTTTTTTTCTTTCATGAGATTACAGTATCTATCAGTAAGGAGGGAAACCTTATCTTGCTACATATTTCATTCACATTTGATTAATTCTTTAATTAATCCACTTGATACATATCAATAATACATTTGTTTAATTTTTTATTTTTAAAAGTAGCGCTATCTGTCTTGTCACCTTTTGATGTAGTTAACAATAGAAATAAAAATAAAATATTTGATATATAATAAATTCATATACAAGTTTAAAATGTAAATATATATATATATATTTCTCAAAGCTTGTTTGTGGGGCCACAAATTTCATCAAAATTGGCAGGGATACTTCTAATTCAAAGCCTAGATCAACTGAAACAAAATTTTTCGAAATTGGAATAATATTTTTAAGAAATAACTCAATTAGGTTTTATGCCAATTTGTTGAATTTCCATAGTTGGCAAATTTTTCATGATGGATATTTTATTCTGTGTTATACTGTTCATATACAGACTGATGTAAAATAAATAAAACACACTCTGATGAATTGCACACTTTTTGTATTTCTAGGTATTATGCTACCATTTTACCAATAAAAATGTTCTTACTTATTTTTATATCTGCAAATAATACAACCTGAAGTATATTGCCAATTCAGTTCTATCATGGTTAAATTCATTTGAAAGTATTTTTCTATATAACTTCAAATGTCGTTGATGATCTTCATCTTGATTCAGTTGTAAATTTTTTCTTTTTTTCACCCATGTTTTCTTTTTTTTTCACTAATATTGACTATAAATTCCTTTTGTATGGCATTAAGTCCTTATGAATTTTTATTAAATTCTAACCTTTAATTATATTGAATATTCCATGAATTTACGAATTTGAAATTCTGCTGCAATAAATGTTTTATTTGTCCTAAACTCGAATTCTTTTCCAACCTACAAATTCACAGCTATATTGGCAACACTGCAATATAAATCTAAAGGTTCTTTAACAGTAAAAGATTGATTGTCTGTTGAAGAATTAGAATTAAAATTATCTGATATAATCAGTTTTTGAAGGGGACATCGTTTTAAGTTTTTGTTCTAAATAGTTAGAGTATGCAACCTGTAAAAGTTATAATAATTTTTACTTTTCTAAAATGTTAATAAAATAAAATCGTGAAGGAGTTAATCCTATAATTTTGACACACAAATTAAGTTATTTAAAAAAAAAAAAAACCTTTTGTAATGCAGACCAGATAATTTAATGTAGTTAAGTCTATTTTTCTAAATGGGAATCTGTTCAATCAACTATTGCGATTAGATATATATAGTATATCTTTTTATAAATTTCTGTAGCAAATTTTTAAATTGAAATATTTATTCAGTTTTACAAATGTTAAACCTAAATAATTAAACTTTCAGTTTTAATAGTTAAAATTTCAGATGTTTAAAAAAAATTTTTTTTTTCTACAACAGCAATTACTGTAGCAAAACATTAAGTTTTACATGAAAAAAATGAAGGTTTGATGTGGGTGGAAAAACTTAGAAATAATCTCATTTATACCAAGTTAAATACTTTTTTTAATATGCCAAAATTCATTTTTAATGAGGGCATGATCTGATATCTTAATAAGGTTCATTATGAAGGCAATTAAAATGCTGTCATTAATATGCCACAGTGTGAGGGGTGTAAATTTGAAAAGGATAAGATCATTTTAATAAAAAGCATATAAGTTAGATAAATATTATGTTTAACTTATGTTTTTCCTCTTTTTTTCTGGGAGTACTGATGTGTATTTTTCATCTAATTTTTTGTTGATTGATAAAACAAAATTTTATATTTTTTTGTGTACTCAATTTAAAAATAAATAAATAATGGGTTCTTATGAAACTTGGTAGAGGAAAAAAATAAATTACCAAACTGAGTAATAATGCAAATATAAATATAATACAATTATAAGGTGGGCTTTTCCATTTTAGATTTAAATACTTAAGTTAAAATAATTAATAAATAGAGATTATCATTTGACGAACTTAAAATGGGCATTAAATTGAGTTGTTCACAGGTATGTTAGTCATAAATGCTTAGACATAAAAACATCAATTGCTCTGCTATTGTATAATTTTGAAGAATATTGTGAATTTTAAAATTTAATCTATAATTTTTCCTCACAAAAATTTTTTAAAATAAAAGGTAGTCTGCAAAAAAATTAGAACATATTGAATAAGAGTATAACAATTATTTCTAATATTTACTCATTTTTATAGACAAAGCATGTTCTACCTTTCATCAAAGACAAAGATATGTTTTAAATCAATTTTTCAAAACTGCCTTTTGATAATTTCATTTTAAAAGCATTAATAACACTTTTAATCAAGAAATTTATTTATTTTAAGCATATGTTGTCTTATAACGAAAAATTGATTTTAGTTTTTTTTTAAACTTTCTCAACTTCAGTTGCCAAAGTTCAAGCTCTGTGCTCTGAATTTTTACATGAAATTAGTATTTAATTTTCAACCTGTCTGATCTTGTATATTAAGTATGTCGGACTCGTTTTTTTCACCAAGGATCATATTAAATAATTACTCATAAAGATGTGAAGGAATTTCGGTGATATATACCACGACACAGAAGTTTCCCCTCATCACTGACAGGGCTGAGTGGAGGCATTTCCACAAGAAATGATTTTTAGGAGTTACTGTGATATATGGGTGAAACTCAAAAACGCTCACCATCCAGACTGACGATGGGAGGAATTCGTTTTCGTTTTTTACTTATATTTGTTAAGATAAAAAAAAAAAAAATTCTTAAGATAAAAAAAAAAAAAAAAAATTCTTTGCAAAATCAGAGCTTGGTTAAAATAAAATAAAAACATTTTCTTGTAAAAAGGACTTGGTTAAAATAAAAATAAAAAAAACATTTTCTTGTAAAAATGGAATTGGTTAAAATGAAAAACAAATTTAAACCCTTACAATATGCTTAAATCTTTAAAAATAACATAATAATATGTGTAATTATTTAAACAAATCTATTTGTTAACATAATATTACAATTCTGTTTTCGTAGAAGATATCTCAAGAAACACTGCTGAAAATAAAAAAAAAAAAAATTTGTATTTACTAACGTTCGCAAATAATTTTCCTCTGATATATCTGATATGATATTATCTGATATATATATATAATAGAATGAGTTGTAAGGCTAATGTTTGAAGGAAACAATTAAAATAAAAAGTGGAAAAAAAAAAAAGCGTGAGATACACATTTTCACATATAACAAGAATTCTCATCAACAAAAGGGAAAGGAGAAAATGTTGAACATAAGGAAACTGGAGTGGTAGTGGCAACATAATAATTCCAAGAACTTCAGGGGTTGGTTCTTCCTTCTTCTATTTCTGGGAAGGGGAAGAATTCGTTTTCGTTTGTGGTTGAGTTTTCATGTTTTATGAGAAATGGTAGAATATTGATTGGATGATGCAGTACTTGCTCCTTGAAACATTTGAGTTCAATATTTCTTGGATTAATTTATTATTTCTTTTTTTGTGCTTAAAATATTTAGTAAAGGAGGCAGTAAGTTGTGATTCCCTCTAATAGTATCGTAGGGGTAGTGATATATTCCATTTGGTTTGAAGAAAATTTGTGCTTGAATAACTGGATTCTTGTAATATGAGATGTCGATGAAAAATTTTCATGATATATATACATTGATAAAATCTTCTATTGAGCCTATTTTTAATTCTAAATATCTAGAAAGATGCCTCCTGTTATTAATTGTGATTTAAATGCTAATAACAGGAAGCATCAATCATATTTGTCATTTAAAGGAGTTCATGAGATACGAGATATTTACTATATTGGATGGTTTGTTCGAAAATCGAATTGTTCCGCTGGAAGAATGGTGTTTCTGTGAAGAATTTGATATATGGAGTTGAGTTTTGAATGAGTTTTTCAAAAACATTTCGCACTTAACTTGATAATAAAATTTGAAACTGACTCCTAACCTCTTACATTTTTCCTTTAAGAGGGATGAAATCTCCCTTTTCACAACTCTTTGTATATTAATTTCGCACGTGAAAGTCAAAGCTATGTTTAAGGCCTACATTCCACTTTGCATAATCTCTCCTTCATGATTTAGAACGAGTGGTATTATTGGGGTTATTATTGCTATATATTTATTTTATTATTATTTGCATATATATTTTATTGCAGTTTGAGGAAGGAAAAGGTGTTTAAGGCTACCTGGGGCCGACATACTTTGTGAACCTGAAAGACTGACTGACTTGGGATTAATAGGATTATCACAACAATGTCATTACAAAAATCAGTTAATTTAATTTTAAATAAATTGAAGTGATTTTCTATTGTTTTTCAGAAAATTAAATTTTGATGATGTAATATTTTTTGTTAAATATTAAAATGTAAATTAATAATTTTATTAATACAAATAAGGACACATTTTTGGACCAATTACAGAATGTTTCTTCCTGTCTTTAAACAGTAAGATCTTTTAGTTTGTTATTTTAATTCGAACTTATAATTGTTATTAAAAATATATATAATTTAAAAAATTTACGTTAAGAACATCACAGTTCAATTGCTATTGCAATAAAATTTTCAGTTGTTACAAATATGACAAAATATAATATTTTTTAAAACAGATGGTCAAATGACTTTTTTCTCCTTTTTAAAAGTTGACGGATACAGTTAAGCTATAAACTTGGCTTAAGCGCAGACGTTCTTTAATGAGTTTGTGAAAATCGTTTATCTAATTTAAATAAATGCTATCAAGTAATTGGCATAAACATTTCTACTGACAAGGTTAGTAAAAATTCTCTAAATAAGGACAGTAAGTTGTCTGTTCCCGTTAATTATTGAAAGTTTTTAATTAAAAAACCTGCCACCTGATTTTGTGCTCATTTTATTAGTTACTTGCAGTTTGTTTGTTTACATTTGTTGGTAAATAAATATTTCTTACTCATTCCTCATTTTATCATTGTAAACATTTTTTTCTTTTCGAATTTGAAGTTCGTGGTTTATTTTAAAAGCTTATATTAGTAGCAAGTCCAGAATTTATTTATATTTATATTTGGACACTTCTGCATAAAATTCTTATATAATTTTATGCAATACAATTTATTATTATTTTAAATAAATTAATGAAACTTAAATTAACTTAAAATATCAACATTTTTATTTATAGCATACAATTTAAATCAACAATGGTATGTTTGATGTTATTAACAACCTTAAGCTTAATCTATCACATAACATTTGGCATGCTTAAAATAGTTTGCTTATGAAATTTTTTTTTTTTTTTAATTTATGAATGCTGAAGTATTTTGCTTTCAGTTTAGTTGTGTATGAAGTATTTTATAAACATTAATATCATACAAAAGTCTGCTGCAATATTTTCAAATTAATTGAAAAGAATTTGTATGAAACATTTCTCGAAATATGCATTTTATTGTAACTATCTAAGAATTTTTGAAAACACTAAAAATATTAATAAATAAGCTGCTAGTTGCAGGTAGATATTTTCAAATTTTATTTTATAAAGATTAAGGTTTTATGAAAAGCTAAAATTTTTAAGACAATAAAGTTATATTAAATGTCGACAAATTTTTTGCTACTGTATTAACAAATATATGTATATATATATATATATATTTGTTAGAATTTGAAATTAACTGGTATTAAAGTGCTATTTATTACGTAGAATTTTTATTTTCAAAAATAGAATTATTGCTCCAAAATTTATTAATTACAGAGTCTTTTCATACGAATTTGTGTTAAAATGTATGATGCAATTCATGAGCAAGTGCATTAAAAGTTTGTCTGAAATTTTATCAATTATTGTAATTTATTTTATTATTGATGACAATGCTTTGATAGCATATTCATGACTGTTAAGTGCTACCTAAAAAAAAAATAAACATTTTGTGTTTTGAAAGATGAGTTATTATAAATTATTTATGAATTTCATAATACATAAACATTTTTAATGCAACTTAAAAACTTAATTCAGAAACCTGTCACCTGATTTTGTGCTCACTTTATTAGTTTCTTGTAGTTTGTTTGCTTACATTTGTTGGTAAATAAATATTTCATACTCATTCATCATTTTATCATTGTAAACCTTTTTTTTCGTTTCGAATTTGATACAAAAAAAGTTTTAAGTTTAAAATTTTTGACTTTTAAACTTAAAACTTTTTCTTACACATGCTCTTAATTTCTAAAAACTTAAAAAAATACATTCAAGATAAAATAGAATTTAATTATATAATATTTTTTTTATTGTGTATGGTTAAATGTTTGCATACTACTGTTTCAAAAAGTTATGTAACAAGACAAATTCAAATAATTTTAACTATATTGGTTACTTCCTGGCTTGCTGAATAATAGGGGAAAAAACCGCTTTGTTTATCAGTAGTGACTTGTATGTATGTTTGTTCTGTATTTGTCAATTATCAAAATTTATAAGTTGTTGTAGTTGTTCTAATGATATAAGTAGTTGTTCTAATGATAGGGAATTTCAAAGTACATGTTGAAGTAAAAAATATTATCCAACTTGTAAAAATTAATTAAAAATTTTGAATGTGTATGTAATATCCCCTTGTTATGTTATTTAATTTTTAATGGCATTTTCTTGGATTCTATCTATCATAACTTGTTCTCAAAATTGTTTGTTTCCCATACAAAACATAGTATTGTATGCCTTTCAGTTATGAGGAATATTAAGTATTTTGATATGTATTACTACTCACTTTTTTCTTTGATAAAAGCAAGCTATAAAAGGAAAATCAATTCATTTTTCTCTGTTGTTATTAAAGATTTAAAATGTGGATTTTTCTAAAATTTAGTCTATATTAACCTATTAATTATTAATTAATAACCTTTCGAAAAACATAATTTGTTGATTAATTGTGTTAAATTAGTTTTATTTTTGAATTTATGGCCATTGGTGTGGTACAACTTGAGATTTTTTAATAAAATAAAAAAACGTTACTAATGTTTAAGAAATTGCTATTTCATTGTATATTTGTATTATATTTCTGTAATTTTTTGAATTGTCATTATGAAATATTTTGCAATCTAGAGTAGACAATGAATGACATAAAATTTAAAATACTACATCTGCATTTATAAGAATGCCCATCAAAATTGTTTTAAAAGATGTATGAAAAAATTTTTCATTTTATTTATGCAGATCAGTACTTCACTATGGGTTTTTGAGTTTGGATAAAAATAACTAATTTTTTGTTTTTAATAGATCTTCAAAGAACCTAATTTTTTCTTTTCTATAAGTAAATATTCCGTTGTAACGTGTTATACAAGAAATAAAAAATTATTCTAGATCACAATATTGCTGTGGACAGATTTTCTTAAGAGTATATCTTAACTTCCAGTAGATAATTCAGAATCTACATTAAACTGTGTGGTCCCAGTCTTTTTTAGCCCTCATGTGCACTGGATGACTGTAGAGCGACAAACCCAACCCGACCCAGAAGATAATTCCCCCATATTTCATCAATAGTTATTCATCTATCAAATCATGTAATTATGTTCAGTTACTGTTTGCCAATAACACCATTACTTTTAAGTGTCCCCTATTTCTTATTATATTATGTTATTCTTTATTTTATTAACTGTGTTTTACATTTTGTTGTACTTGCATTTTAAAATAATATTCTAAAACAAGTAATATAAAAAATATTTTTTTAAAAATCAATTTCTACCTTTTTTTTCACTGCATTGCAGAAAGACCTTTATAAATAATTTTCATTCATTTTTTAAGTTTATCTGGCATCATCTATTGGTAGATATATGCAACTTAAATTTAAAAAAAAAAATTAATGAATTAAATTTAATTACTGAATTAATATTTGAAAAAATGTATTTGAACTTGAGTGGATGAATAAAAAGTACTTTATGAACGATAGAAAATTTGAACAAGATATATATAGGGAGAGTGTGAGCTAATAGAAGGAATTGAATAAAGATCTGAGAGCTGAATAGATAGCATGTTATTTATTATCTCTTTCTTTTGATTCAAATTAATGTTCTTGAAAATACTTCAGTTTTAAAGTTTCTTTTAAAAGTAAATAATAGTAATACAATTAAAAAATGCTTCTTAAATTATTTTATTGCCAAACAGAATAGAAAGATAAAATAACATACAATTGAATCACCTTTGCTTAATGGTACTATTAAATATTGACTAACTCCCATTTTTATATTCTTATTTTCCTGTTCTTAAACAGAAATCTTTTTTTATTGAAGAGTTTAGAAATGTTCTTTTTATAATGATAAAAATGAATTATTAAAGATATATTTTTGATCTTAGATATAGTACGATGATGGCTGGTAAAAAAAGACCTCCCAAGTTTCAATTTGTAGAAGAGATTAAACCACCTGAGCCAATGTATGTCATTTTTAAATATTTTTTAATGAAAAAAAAAATTGGTTTTTCTTTTTTATAAATTATTTTTAAATGAAATTTAACAATATAAACCAATATATATATATATATATATATATATATTTAACAATATAAACCAATATAAAAATTACATTAACTTTTTAGGTTTCTTATAGTAATGTGTAATTTGGATGAAGCCTAATCAAATGTGCCTTTGTTTTAACCCATTATAAATTGTATTTCAATGTATGGATTGAGCATTGCATGTGTGATATTTTATGAAACCTAATGAAATTTTTTATGGTTATAACTTCATCTAAATTTAAAAAAAAATTTCTTCATTAATAGTAATATCAAAAAGATTTTCCAAGTTCATCATTTGACCTTAATATCGAAACAATTGCTACAAATCGATCTTTTAAACTTCATAATCATTCACAATTTTTTTCCATTAGCTTTTCAGTAACTTTCACTAGAATTCAATTTTTTTATCTCTTCCTGCTAAGGTGTACCATCTGCAAATTGGGTATTTACTTCTATGTGCTGGATTCCTTGAGTACAACCTTCCACTTTTTCTTCTTGAATGATATTTTCTGGTTTGCAGCTTGCTGCCAAATTATATTTACAATAATATCTTTTTCTAATGACTTTCCAAGCATTGAGCAACCTCATTCAATTTTTTAAAAGCTGGAAAAGTGAATAATGCTTACTTTATTTTGAACAGCTTGATCAATTGTTATTTAAATTGCTCTATTGTCCTTGATATTGTATTTATCTTTCTTTGTAAAAAATTAGTGATTGGAGATTCAATTTTATCCCTTTTTTAATATAAAAGACAATTCTAGATTTCTTCAATCGACTTGTAAACAACTAAATATTATGTGCATTTTTAAATTTAGTGCTCTTTTTTTTATTTAATACATATTTCATTGAAAATACTGATTTTAGTTTTGCATATTTTGCCTTCTATTTCAATTTTACATATATAATGAGACTTTTAAAAAATTTTATTTGAAATAGTTGATTTTGGCTTTCTATTCATCTTGGAAAAGATTGGTTAAATTTTTATTATAAATTTTAAATGTAATAATTAATAATTTTATTATTTTTATATTTATTTATTTTTTAAGTTCTAATATAATATAAAAAAATGAATCAAATTTAGAAATTAAGCTTTTATAGTCAAAATTAATGTGGCAAGAATTTTGAATTTTTGAATCAAAATTTTTATAAAAGAGTTGAAATTGAGAATTTTTATGCTGATTTCATCAAAAAGGCTTGACTCCTATCTCCTTTTTTTCTAGACTCCATCTGGCCACCATTGAAAAAAAGCTGACTACTTAAAAATATATGTTTTTAGGAGGAAAAATAGCACATATTGTTTTAAATCATAAAAATTAGTGCTTCTCTAAAAACTATAACTTTTTTTTTCAGTGCACCTCCGAGGAATTTAGATACCAGAACCACTATTACAATTGATGATAGAGTATTTGAAGTTGAAGCAGATGACCTTGAACCCATGGGTGAATTGGGTCGAGGTGCTTATGGTATTGTTGAAAAAATGCTACATCGTCAAAGCCGTACTGAAATGGCTGTAAAAGTAAATTATTCTTTGGCATTCCTATTTTACCTTATATTTTTTATTATTACCGTATAATTTTTTTTTTTTTTGTATTTTTTTGCAGAAATTAAACTAATTTTCTTAAATTAGTTATATTCTGCTCTAATTTATTCTAAATATAATAATGAAGAAGAATGATCTTTCATATACATTGAAGAATATTGTTGTTTTTTCTATTCTTGATGAAGTTGATAATATCTTTGGGAAAAAAAAATCTGTATCAAGGGTATATGAAATTCATTTGCTTTCAATGATTAAAAGATAAACTTTTTTATATTATAAAAGCATTTAATATTTAAAGTAA
This sequence comes from Caerostris extrusa, assembly GCA_021605095.1. NCBI lineage: Eukaryota > Metazoa > Arthropoda > Arachnida > Araneae > Araneidae > Caerostris > Caerostris extrusa. The sequence goes on along the minus strand of BPLR01011841.1, from coordinate 37,642 downwards.
GTTAGCAATTTCAATTTTTCAAAAATGTCTTATATAGGGTTTAAAAAAATTTTGAATGTAACTGAAATTAATATTCAAGGTTCATTTTTTAAAGTTATTTTATCTGTAATTCATTCAGATGCTTTAATCTGCTTGAAAGTATCACTAAAAAGTGTTATTTTTTAGACTTAATTTTATTTTATTTTCTGTGTGTGAAGTAGCCAATTTAGGGTAATATCAAACTAATTAATATATTATTATGTTCAATCACAATTTTTTTCAATGTTTGTTTTATTATTTAGAGAATAACAGCAACAGTGAATAATGAAGAACAGAAACGCTTGCTAATGGATTTGGATATTTCAATGCGTAGCAGTGATTGTATATACACAGTTCAGTTTTTATGGAGCTTTATTCCGGGAGGTAAGAATCAAATAAATCTTTAAATTATGAAGACTTGCATCTTTCGAATTGCTTAAAAGTATCTTATTGTTACCAAATCTATTTGGAGTACTTAGTAAATCTTTGGAATGCACAAAATTTTTGCCATTTTGTGCCTTTTCTGACAGATCTGAACATATATATAAATAAAGTAATTAGTTTATGCAGTTTGAACTGTTCATCATGTCTTTAAAAAAGAATTACATTTAATATAATATTTAGTTAATATATTTCTACACTAAATAAATAGTAAGGCTAATGTTAACTTTCTCATAGTGCCAGAAAACACTCTGTTGCAGTATTCACGCCAAACAATGTATGAGGAAAGCTTTAAATTAATTCAAATATATGTAGAAAAATTGACAGAATAATGTCCATAACTTTAGTTTAAATCTGTCTTTCTCTTTCTTGATTACATTTACTTTCATCTGCAAAGAGATTTCGATAAATTTTTTCATTTAAAGCAAGATTAGTGTGACAGGATTAGTTTGATTTTTTCCCTTAGTGTTTAGCTGTCCTTTTTTTTTTTTTTTTTTTTTTTTTTTTTTTTTTAATACTTTTTATAGATTGATGCATATTTTAGGAATATATAAAACAAGTACATCAATTGAGATTGCTATGTAAATGGCATACACAATCTAATTCTCTCATGTCAGTAAAATAATCCAAAAAACTCAAGCTTATTTAAATGTAAACTTGCATGAATCTCAGTAAATAATCTCTATAATTACAGTTACAGTCAATCTAAAACCTAGAAGATGTCAGAAAAATGAGTATAATTTGAGGCTTTGCAAATGTTACTTTGAAACTTGCTCAGCATTTACAAAATGATCTGTCAGAAATGAGTGTAGTTGCTCATATGTCAATTTGTTTGCATTTGTTAAAATTAATTTTAATGATCTGCTGATAGAATTTTACCAAATGTATTAGAAAGCTAAGGAATTTAAGATTATTTTTCAATAAATTTCAAAATTTTTGAAAAATTTTTTCAGATTTTTTTTATCCACTAAGGTACTGAGTCCCTTAAACTGAATTTATTATTACCATCTTTTATCACGATTATTAAGACATGAGCAAGAAATAATGGTATAAATTAAAAAAAAAAAAAATTATTTGTAAATATTAAAATAATAAACATTTTTGCAATTATGTTATTAAGTCTATATTTTTTAATGACTATCCCTTATTATTAACTGAACTGTAAATGACAAAAAATTATTTGAAATCCTCCTAAATATATTATATTTTTGTAAAATAATATGCAAGTAAACACAAGCAATGAAAACGTTTTTGATTTTTAACTATGGCAATGCATATTTTTAACTTTGACTGAAATCAAGTATGTGAGAACTAATTTTTTTTTTTAAATATGTGATAGAATTACAGGGTACAAAAGTAGGCATTTTTTTTTTCTGGGGTTATTTATTGCTAAATTAATGAAAGTGAAAAGGTTTTTTTTTTTTTGCAAGATTGAAGGTGAAAGACATTTTTTTTTAATCAACATTTTTGAAATTTTTGGAAAGTTTTTTTTTTTTTTTTTTGTGCAACTTTTAGAGTTTTATTAAATAAAAAGTTTATTATTTAATATATTATTCTTTTTAAATATTCATTTTTTTTCTATTTAAAATTTTCAATTAAAATAGCTAAAATATGTTAATTGTGCAAAGTAGAATATAAATCAAGCATTTACTAACAATTTCATTTTGAAGAGATACCTATGTAAAAGTAATATATGCAAATTTTGTATGTATACAAAATTTAAATTAAAATAAATTTAAATTACAAAATTTTAATTTTAATTCAAAAAGTAAATTTTTTTCTTTGTTGAAGGACATCAATTAACAGAAGGAAATGAGTCATTTTGTTTAATTTATTCATTTATTTTTATTTGCACTATGTAAATATTTTACTTTAAATTCTATTATTTTAATTAACTTGTGTAATTTTTGGTGATTGCCTTGATATTGATATAATTTCAGGGAGATGTCTGGATATGCATGGAAGTAATGGACACGTCTTTGGATAAATTCTATCCAAAAGTTTTCAATAATGAGGAAACAATACCTGAAGAAGTTTTGGCGAAAGTAGCCTTTGCAGTGAGTTAAAATATTTGCAGTTTTAAAATTAAATTTCTTCGTTTGGTTGCCTATCTCTAGTTTTTATTGTTTAACATACATTTTGATTTTTTTTCGAAAAAAAATGACCATCACTATATGCCTTTAATTATTCATTTTAAGTAACTGTTGAAATCTGCTAAATTGAAGAAGAATGCAAACTTTTTAAATGTTGCCAATGGTGATGTTTCTTCTAAATTAAAATGACATTAGGGACCAACATTGGCTCACTAATATAAGGGAAGGAGTTGAAAAAATTTTAATGAAGTTAATTGGTGACCCATGCATTGGTAGCTGCATAGACAGTAGCTTAGTTTGAAGCTCTGAATCTGAACTAAATTTAAACATGTGCAAGTGAGTTACATCAAGAATGCGCAATAAATTCATATTTTTAAATTCGCTATGGTGAGTTAAAGAAGGGCAGAGGAGGAAATTCAATAATTCTTCCATGAGGAAGTTCTTTGAAATGCCTTATTCTTTCCTTGTTTCTTCTAAATTTCAATGGCATTAAAGATGGATATTATTCAATTCAAATCAGAATCTTTAGATATATTTTTCAAAGAGTGTGTTTGTCTGCCTAGGCATATCCTCAATTTACATTCAAATTTCTCTAATACAAAACCTTGATCAAATGAAAAAGAATTTTGAAATTGGAACCAATTAAATCAATCAATCATAGTTGGGTTTTACACCAATTTGACAACTTTTCATGGTTGGTGAATTTTTCATGGTTTATGTTGTTGTTTTTTATGCTGTTGTACGTACTGTTCATAGACAGATTCACATAAAATAAATAAATGAATAAATCATTTTAAACGATGAATTACAACCACCTAAAATTTTATTAAAAAAATAAGTAACTGCGCATTGCAATTTTGGGGTTTAGGGGGTAGAAAGAAATTGAGAGATTTTTTTGTTATCATCAAATGAGAGTTATTATTTGTTTATTATGAGATATTTTGGTTTACAGTCAATGAGTAAGAAAGTAGACAATCAGGTTTCTTCTGTTCCCTGTGTCAGTAGGCAGTCTCCAGATGTCAAAAATTTGATAGCCATAAGGGCAAGTTTAGGAAGGGGAGAATGAAAGTATTTATAGGAATTGATTGTTTTGTTGAACTCTATACTGCTGTTTGTATTGCTAAATTTACAATGCTGACTAAAAAAACAAAAACATTCAATCAGATGCCAGAACTGAAGAAAATGAAGATGCTGCTATGAACAGACTGGAATCTTAAAAGAATGGATAAGCTTTATTTTCTGAATCCATGCAATACCAGTTTATATGTATTAGTCCTATTATCAAGTTCATATTCAGTATTAAATCTTAAATTCTTTTTAGTTGTTAAAAAAAAAAAAAAAAAATAAATAAGAAAAAAACCCCACTTTAATTTCTAAATTGGAGCTTTTTGTATGTGCCAAATGTATATTTGAACATTTTCAATGTTATTCTTCAAAAAAATTAAAAAAATATTTTATTTTTATTGGTATGTTTTGTTTTATTTTAGGTTGTTAGTGCTTTACATTACTTGCACAGCAAGTTAAGGGTCATCCATCGCGATGTAAAACCATCCAACATCCTTATTAATCGGGGTGGTGCAGTTAAAATATGTGACTTTGGTATTTCTGGTTACCTGGTGGACTCAATAGCAAAGACTGTAGATGCAGGATGCAAGCCCTACATGGCTGTAAGTAAAAGTAGTTTATGCATTTACAAATGAAGAAAAACAGCTCAAATAAGTTAGTGTTTATATTCATTGTAAAAATGTGTATAGAAAATCAAAATCGGTTTTCTCCATTAAGTGCAGCCAATTAGTCTGGATTTAGGTAGGAGATTCTCATTTAATATTTCATTCTCTAACTTTTTCAAACTATATTTTCAAAGTGCAAAAATATCCCTGTGTTTGTTATTAAATAGTTAAATATACATAATCTTTTGTTAATTTTTAATTTAAATTAAAACAAGTCACAAAAAATAAATAGAATTTTATGTGCATTATTTAGATATGATTTAAAATTTATTACTTTGAATTAAATAGAGTAAAATCTTGATAATCTGATTTCTGACAATTCAAAATATAAAAAATCTACAGAAGATCTTTTTTTTTTATGTTCCATATTTTTAAAATGTTTTTCGTTGGTTGTACATGTGTTTTTCTTGGATTTATATTGTTTCATCTTAGCATGCCTTTGGTATTGTAGTTTTGTTTCTGAAAGGTATAAACTAGCCCTGATGAAAAGAATGAGTTATGTTCTAGAACACACAGAAAGAAGATAATATATTTGTAAGCAGGAAAAGGAGCAGAAAAAAGATAAAAACTTTTCTGTTTCTGTAGATTATAAGATATAGAAAATAAAATGATTATTTCGTATTTAAAGGCATAAATTGATTCCCTTTATTACATGGAGCAGCAATCAAATGTTATACTAATAGTTCTTGGGAAAACTTGCAAGAGAGAGTATTTTATCTTTATGCATAAACAAACAGTAAACTACTTTTATGAGTATTGGTCTTTATTCAAAATGTATTTTTTATCCGCATAATTCTATCTTATTGTTAACTTATTGAAAAGGTGCTTGCATTAATATATATAATATATATATATATATATAAAAAAATACAGTGAATGAGATTTTCATTTAGTTTCCAGTTTTTCATATGGAATCATGTTTTAAAATAAAGTTCTTTGAATAATAATAGATATATATATATATATATTAATTTTCTTTATATAAAAATATTTAATTGATTTATTATTTATTGAATAGAAATGGAAATTTTTTTATAATTATGTATTTAAAACAAATTGCTCATTTCACATTGATTATATGTTAATGTGACAAGAAAGGTAAATTAAAATCTATATTTTTAGCTACAATTGAGCCAGACAGTTGTTCGCATCTGTAATGTTAATGTTGATTAATAATTAATTTTAATATAAAAATATGCAATGGTTCCAGTGTTTAAATTGACATTTACTTTTTAAGCCTGAAAGGATCAATCCAGCTCCTAATCAAAAGAGGGTATGATATACGATCAGATGTATGGAGCTTAGGTATAACAATGGTAAGAATAAAAAAATTATTTTTTTGTTTTTGTCAGTTATTTGAATAAATATAATTTGGAAACTTTTTAAAAGAATTGAATGGGTTTTTTATAATAAAATTTAATGATTTTAAAACTTTTTTTTTCTAATTTGATTCTAAAATGGAATATAACTTTCTTTGTGACATTGTAACAAGCATGCTAATGCTTCAAATTTCCTCAGATGATTTTTCATTTTTTTTTAAACAGAAAAAAAAAAAAAACTTTAAAGTATTTCAATTGCAAATTGTTATTCTCTTGGTAATGTTTGTGTTTATAATATTCAGTTGGGAAGGGGCAATTGTAATTTGTATAGGCAGAAAAATACGTTCTATTTGGACATTTCTATCATATTTTCTTCCATGTCTTTACCTTTTACTGTTTTTAAAGCTAACTATTCACTAGCAATAAGGAGACTACATAATTTTTGTGATTTGTTCTTATGAAAATTTCTCTTAGAAAAATTGACATATATGCTCTTAGGAAAGTTGTTAGTTTTCTGTGTACATATCTACATTCATTATATTGTGACAAAATGTAAATTGCTAATTTTCAATGGGATTTATAAACCATTTCAATGTATTTATATGAAACATCGTAGTATATTCCACAAGAAACCAAACAAACTTAAGTAAATGTATGAAGATATTTTGTAATAAAATAATCATAAGTATTAAAATTAAAATAAAATAAGGTTCCATGAGAGCAGATACAATATTAACTGTTATTTACTCTCATTATAGTAATTCTTTTATAGATATTTTTTTAATTGATGCAAAATTGTATTATTTAAATATATTTATTTTAAGCAAGTAATAATAACTTCAGATTTTGAAAATTAAGCAGTTGCAGATAAGTATACAGATCTCTACTACAGAACATAAGACTAATACCATAAGACACATATATGTATATCAGGTGTACAAATGATTGCACCTTTTTTTTTTATCAAAATAAAAAACATTTATGCAATGGAATACAAATTTATTGAAAATTACTCCATCTGAAGCTCATTTTTAAGGCAGTTTGTATATCTGCTCTATTTAGAAGTTTGGTTCTTTGGAGGCAATTAAATTATTCAGCCAAATTTCAACACTTTCGTGAGAAGTAAACTTTGCTTCAGAAAATAATCCTGTCCAGAAACTGTCCTTGTAATACTTACAGGACAGTTTCAGTTACTCATAATTGATCACATCTTTCTGTTCCCATCAAATATAGAACATAACATAGACACAATGAATATTTTGGTTTGACTGTGATGAACCTGATTCACCTAAGAATTTTTGTGTGAGGATTCTTGTGATATATAAATTTTTTATCATCAGTAACAATCTGATGCAAATATTTGTTTATCTGTCTTTCAATCAGCATTTCATTAATGTTTTTTAACATTCAAGGTTTCTTTCTTAATTAAAAGTGGTAGCAAATTTGTTTTTATTTGAACCATTCTCATTTTCTGTAAATGTTGTGAAACACATTGTTGAGTAACATTTAATGTGGCAGCTAATTCTGATTATTTTTTCGATGCATTTTCATCAAGTAATATTTTCAATATTATAATATTTCTTTATATTTTGTGTCAATACTGTCGTTTTTAATATGTCAAAACCTTTACAGATTTTATTCAAATGGAATATGATCAATATAAATTTCTGCAAGCAAAAAATACTTTTCCACTACATTTTTTTTGCAATGAAATAATGCAATAAAACTTCCTGTAAATGATATTTGTTTGGAATAAAATTTGATATTTTCAATCAAGTAAAAGTAATACATGTTTACGCATATAACAAATCTGATATACTTAAAATGAAGACATGAAGTTACCACAATTTAATAAGTAAAGTAGCAGCAGTTATGGCATCTTTGAAAAAAGGTGTAATCGTATTTCACATGTACACTATATATTTCACGTATACAATATATACTATAGTGCACAAAGATTTTCCCTTATATAATATTTTTTTTTTAATTATTTTTAGTGTGAATTATCTACAGGAGTATTTCCTTATAAAATTTGGTCCAATCCCTTTGAGCAACTAAAGCAGGTTGTTCAAGACGATCCTCCTCGTCTCCCAAAAGGGAAATTTTCAGAGGTTTTTGAAGATTTCATATCTCAGTGGTAAGTTGTTAATTGTCCTAAGATTATATCATCTCTTGTTATACTGCAGGTTAAAATTAAGGATATTTACTGGCATAAAACTTAATTCTTATTCAAAAAGGGTTAAACACAATTTTTACACAAGCATTATTTAACATGTTATCATTTTTGCCAACTCATTAATTTCAAAATATCGATATTAATAGTTATAAAATATATTTTTCTCATACTGTGTAAGTTCTTTCATAATATCAACTGCATGCTTCATACTTTCTTTGTAGACAAACTTTTCTTTGGGAGGGTTGGGGGAAGACTTGCATTGTAATAAGGCATCATGTAATGAAGATACTCCAGTATTAGGAAAATGAATGAAGTTTAAAAATATTCTCTATCAGGAAAAAAATCATTTCATTTTATTATCTAGTAATTAAACAGTTCTTAATTATCTTAATTCTTTAATTCAATTCTTTAAAGTAAAAATGCAGTTTCACTTCAATCAATATATTAATCTGGTGAAATTTGATGGTAATAATGAGTATTTTCTTCTAGTTTGCAAAAGGATTTTACTAAAAGGCCAAATTATCCCCAATTACTTGAGCATCCATTTATATCATCAGACTCCACTCATGATTTTGACGTCTCAAAATATGTTTCATATGTTTTAGACTTGCCTGAACCTTAAGATACAGAGAAGTTCATTTAGCTGTGTATACATGTTGAAGCTATTTTATTATGCTTAAAGCATATTTATTCTATTTTTAAATTTCCATATAATTCAAACTGAAGGGAAAAAAATCTGTAGAGTGTGTTGACTGTATATTATAAAAGCTCTTACAGATGTTATCTTATAGGAAATTTAGTTTTTGAAAAATTTTATTTAGTGCTGTAAATTCTTACAAGTGAAGTGCAATTCTTGTTATGAATGTTTAATGCATCCCATAGAAATTTGTTTGTAGCATTTTTTTTTTTTTTTATTTTGTTTTAAAAGTTTAAATTATTTATTATAGGCACAATTTGAGTGTTTTTAAAGTTTGTTTAAATCTTTTTTTTTTCTTCTTGAAATTATGAAGGTTAAAATAATTTTAGTTATATATATATTCTATGGAAAAATTAAACTATTAATTATTTTGAGAAGTATATAAATGCTAATGTTCATGAGAAAATAAATTTTTATAATTGCATGTTGGTTGATTTATGTTTGAAATATATATGTAATTTTTTTTTAAATATATAATATAAATTATTGCATTATGTTTTAAATACACTAATAAAAATGAGGGATTTGTATTATATAAAATAAATCTTCATCATGAAAAGTAATTAAAATGTATTGAATTTACTTCAATCTTTATATTATATTACTGAAATACAATTTAATCTTATTATAAAAACCCATTTTATGGGTTTTATTCATAATTTCCCACTGTATTTCAATAAAATATTTTAAAATTGAAATCTTCTGTATGAAAGTATTCTTATTGTATAAAAAGCTTTGTAAATTCTATATTATCAATTTTTTTTTAATTATGAATTTTAATTTCTCAAAACTAACAGAAGAATATCTCTCTGTATAGTCATCTCACAACTACTTAAATTTGTTGTGTGCGAATATTGTAAGGACATGGTAATTTTTAGACATCATAAATCAAGCAAATTATAGTATGCTTATTTTAACCATTTCAATATAGTTTTAACATAATTTAAATATAATTGTGATTAATAAATTTTTAACTTTATGTATGTTGATATATGATAGATATTTCTTTTTTTTTCTGTTGCTAGTGATGTATATAGTTTTATTATAAATTGTGTTTTATGTTCGATAAACAGCTATACACTTGAATTTTAAGTGATAACATTAAGTGCCTTTATCTTTGCTTCTGTTTTACACTAGTTTTTTTGCAATTAAATCAGTGCAGCTAAGTGATGCATAACATTTGCTTTCTTTGTTTGTAAAGTTAATCTTGCCCGTTCCATAAATCATGTTACTTCCCTTTTATTTAAACAATTATTTTTTATAATAATTGTTTTAATTGCAAATAATGATAAACATTTGGGTATATATATAATATATATATTAAATAAATATATATATCTATATATTTTTATAACTGCTCATTCTTTTAATAATTTGCATAAATTTTTAATTTTTAATTTAGAACTGATAAATTAGTTTTTGAAATGTCAAATACTGAAAGGTATTTTTGTAATATATTTTTTTAGACTAACAATTCAAATGTTTAAAAGTTATCTCTTGGTTTAGTTTGATGCATTTTCAATCATTATGTGCATCTGTATATAGTAATAGCTTGGCGCTGCTCTGCTTAACACTGTTTCGATATTACACGGTAATATTAGGATTCTTCAAAATCACAAATTTTAAAGCTTACTATCTGTGGCAGGAATTCCGACAACTAACTGATAAAATCAATGGATAAGATAAACAATCCATTACAAAAACTTTTATCACAAGCATAATTTCTTTATTTGAATTTTTTTGATGTTATAAATAAAAATCGAAATTAGCAATAAATTGGTCTATAATTAATGTAATAAAAAGTTTTTAACAATAAATGTTACAAAATAAAACAAAACAAATGAAGAATTTTCTGTTTTGTTTTTGCATATTCTTATTATTTATGTGTTAAGATCTTGTTTAACTTTATGTTTCGTTTAGCACATGAACTTATTAGAACCTTATCTCCCTTGTTAAGTGGGATCTTACTATACTTTCAACATTAATTCTTTTTTTTTTGCTAAGCTTTTGCTAGCAAAAAAAATAATAAATAAATCTTTCTTTATAAACAAATTTAGAGTTAAATCTCAATATTTTGTTTACCCCTGCCCATGTCTTATCATTCAATTGAATTTAATTTTATTTCTTATTAAAATTGCAATATTTCTAAATGCTGAGCGATTATTGCAATTTTTTTTTTTTTTTTTTTTTTTTTTGCAATTCTCAGTAGACTGATAAAGTTTGTTGTTGGTATTTGGAGAGTTGTGCGTTGAATATTTAAATCATTAAGAATTTCATTGCTATTTATTCAAGAATTCCTCTTAGAAATCTAACTTTGATTATCAAAGCAGTTTATTTAAAACATGTGTTTGCTTAATTGTTCATAAATGTTTTATTTTTGCTATTGAATTGCAGTTCATTTCTTTATTAGTATTTCTTTGTAATTTGTTTGCTTTTAAAATATGAATACCCTGTTTTGATAACATTCCCTATTCATTTCCTTTGTTAATACTTATTAGAAGGTGAATTTATTTTTATAACTTTAATAATAATATTTTCAGCCATTAGGAGAAATACTCAAAGTTCTAAGAATCAAATTTATGTAAGTGTATCACAATCTTTGATTTGATTTATGAATAAGAGCTCTTAATATATGTGATTATTTGAAATTACTATCCATATGAAATATTATATGTCACTTTACATTAAATTTTATCCCTTCCCTTCTTTATAGCTTTTTAAGATTTAAATATTTATTAATAATCATATCTCACTTTAGATTAGATTTTTTGAAAATGCACATTTATGTAATAAACTAGCTTGTATCATCTAGCATTGAATGGTTTCAGAAAATAAAACTTATTAACTTTATTAAGATTCACTTCTGTTCAAAGCAGTATCTTCGGTTTCTTCAGTTTCTGATTTTTAACATCTGATTGATTAGTTTTTTTTTTTTATGTGGCATTGAAAATTTAATAATAAAAATCACTGTCATGTTCAGTGAAATATTCTGTCTTATAAATACTAATTTTCTGCCACTTTCTAAACTTATTCCAATGGCTATTAAATTTCTAAACCTAAGACTGGAATGGAGAAACCTGAATGACTGTTTCCTTATTCTTCCATTTGGCAACAAAAAAAAAAAAAAGTCAAAATTCCTTCATTCTCTAAACTGCGAGTTGATAGGGACATTTTTTATTGCAAATTTTTTCTTATTTTTTAAACAGAATTTTTGGTGGCTACAATTCATCGGTTAGTGTGTTTATTTATATTATATCAACTGTCTGTGAACAGTTCACCATGAAAATTCGACAATGGTGTAAAAAAATATAAAATTGGTGTAAACTCTAATTGGGTAATTTCATAATGAATATTTATCCAATTTTGAATTTTTTTTTTTTTTTTAGTTGATCTAGGGTATTAGAAGTATCCCTGCCAATTTATGTGAAATTTGGATGTAAATTCTGGTTATACATTGGTGGACACCACACAAACTTGTCATTACATTATATATATATATATATATAATATAAATACAAATAATTATTACTCACTATTATTAACTCATTAGTTTCGTCACTTTAGTTAAGAAAGATAGAATGGTTTTTTTCATGTTTGATTTCAAAAATGGCCTAGCACACCATATTGCATATAGTCAATTTTGCTTTATACATGTTGTGATACACATTTCATTATTATTTACTGCTATATAAATTTATTAAATAAGTTTTTTTTAGGCTGGTTTGTATTATTCACTTAATATTATCTTAGTTAAGAAAACTAATGGGTAATTGTGATCTGTACTTAATTTGTATTTCTTGTTGTTTTTAAAATTCTTAGAACTTTTGAGCATAAGCCTGATGATTTTAATTTCATTCAATCTGAAATGATTATTTGGTGCAATAATTAATTTAACAGATATTTAAATATGAATAATTTAATACTTTTTGTTTAGGGACCAATTTCTCCTAGTATAACTATAATAAATTTTTTAATATTTTTTTTAGAACATCAAATATACAATAAAAAGAATTAAAACATCTGCTTTCAAAAATGTGAAGTTTGTCCATGAATTATGTCTGCATTGTACTATCTGATTAAAAATCTATATATAAAGCCTTATTAACTATATCTTTTATCTATAATCTTATGAGTTTCTTGATTAAGTTCTGTATGCATGATGAAAAGTTTTGGAAAATATTTTTTTTTAAAAGAAAATAACTGAAACGATTGAAATATTTTTAAAGTAAAGAGTTAGAAAGCGGTGTTTAAAACAGAAAAATGTTTAAATAATTTAATTTTGTTGATAATTTTTAATGTATTTGGTGCTTTTTAAATCAAAAACTAGTTTGTAATTTTTTTTTTTTAGCTAGTTTTTATTATTAAAAACATGAAAATTACATATATAGGAAGAATTATTTTTATTTTTGAATTCAGAATCCTTTTTAGTATAAAACATGTTATGATGCTTTTAATTTTAAGTCGAGAAGAATTTCTAATGGTTTTTCTTGGAAAAGGAACTGTGCCTATTTCTTTAGTGAGATTTAATAGCTGTCATTAATAAATAAATTTAAGGAATTTGAATTTTATTGTTTTGTATAAATCTATCACAAATAAAAGCATTTTTTATTCATAGAAATATACATAGTGTGTTTTGAAATATTAAATAAATCATCTATTTCATTTCTCCTAAATATTTACTTTATGATTTTATAATTAATGAAATTTAATTTATAAAGTTTAAAATTTTATTAGAATAATAATTAAAATTATTATTTTAATGAAAAATATGTACTATGATACACTTTTTGTATTCTTCTAATGTCTATAGTTATTCGTTATTTTTTTATATGGAAAAAAAATATGGTGAAGGTGTTTAAAAATGCTCAATTTTTTTAGTATATGGTGTTTTTTAAAAATGCCATAAATTCTAATGATGTTTATTTTGAACAATAATAAATGTATAATAATTATACAATCTTTTGTTATATTTCTTCAATTGAAGCTACTCAATAAAAAATGTAATTTTTTTTTTGTAAATTAAGTTTAAATTAAATATCACACCGTAATTATTGTTATAAAAATAAATTATGTACATCTTATATTTTTTTAAAAAATATTTTTATTTTATAGTAACAAATGTGATGATCTTTTAATGCTAGTAATTAAAAAATGCTTTTGTTGTATTTTATTATGCATTATTGCATTATATTTTCTTTTTTGTAATATAAATTCTTGAAATTATTTTTTTATGTTTTTGGATATGCCAGTGGTACTTAAATTTTTTCATTATTAAAGTGACATTTTATACAGTTTATTTTCTAATATAAAAATATGGATAGCAAACTTGGGGATAATAATTATTTTATTACTTTCAATTAATCAAAATGTGTATTTAATATATAGCAGTATTCAGGTGAGCACCCAGTATTTTGTCTTGGGGGTGAACAAAATAAAGCTTTACCGCTTATGAATGCTAATCAGTTGTGTAACATATACATGGTCATACTAAGTAATGTAATATAAGATATCCAAGGGAAAAAAACTGATTCATTAAAACACTAAATATTTATTAATAATAATAATAATAAAAAAACAATTGGGCCTGAGTGAGAAATGACCATAAGTTAGAACTGCACACATTTCACATATGGGCTTGGGGCGGGGGGTTCAAACCTCCCAGCCAGCCACCTATCTCTGGGTGCACACCTGACAATATTCGATCAGTACTTAATTCTCTTATGAGAAAGAGATAACGAATAGTATATCAAAAGTCTAATTGAAATATTTTTTCAAGCGTTTGTAATAGAAGAAAATCTTAATCTTAGAAATATCTTAAAGGTTGAAAAGTAAGTGTTAATTATTTTGAAATTGATAATTAAAGCTTAGGTTCATAAAAAGAAGTTTTTCACCTTTTTATTTCTTTCCCAATTATCTTCATACTTCTGACCCACTGGTATATGCTGTTATAAAACCAATTTGATTTATAACATTTCTTTTCTTAAATGTATTGGAATTTAATGAACTATTTGTATTTATGATGTGTGACCTTTTAAAGGGACAAGCACATTGTAATTTTAAAAATCAACATTAAGTTATTACATTAATAAATAATTTGAAAAATTATTTCTCTTAATTTTGTTATCAGAATGATATTTTTTTTTTTTTAAATTATCGATTTGTATAAAAGTAACTCCATAAGTTATTAAAAAATATTAATTTCGAATGAATTTATTTTTAATTAATTTAAAATGCATAAATTTTAAATTCAGTTTTAAATTTAATCAAAAACTATATTTTTATTTGTTGTTTTGTTGCATTTATATGTGCTGTTAATCCCATGCAAAATAAGGAATGTTGCAATAAATGGTATAATGCTGAATTATTTTTTTAAAAAATTACTTATATATTAACGAGTTAGTTAAAAATTTATTGATTTTATTATTATATTTTATGTGCAATCTAAGATTGTTAAATTTTGAATGCAATATATATTTACATTTAATGTCGAAGCAGTTGTATTTAAAATTATAAAACAAATGTCCACTCTATTTTGGATATTATTTTAAAATAATACATTAGTGAAATGGAAAGTTGATATATATTTTTTAAAATGATGTTTATGAAAATATGAAATATATTCAATCAAGCCTCCATAACGTGGTGAATTTTTTTATGTTGTACTGCAATTAGGTTTAGTGAACTTAATAATAACACAGATAAAAAAAAAAAAATGTGTTGATTTTGTGGTCTGCTAAATGAAACCTACAAATCTATTTCATTTGTTTTGTTAATTTTTTGTTGTTTAAATTAAAAATTATCTGAATCAGGAAATTTAATTTGTGCTATAGAAAAATGAAATAATTTTGATATAATTTTATGTCAAGGAAAACAAAAAATAATATAAATCAGTAAAAGAGAGTTTTATGTTATATTGTGATACTTTCAAGTAATATAAATTAAAGAAAGTGCTCTGTGTTAACATTGAAAACTTTGATATAGCAACGTGTAGTAAAATTTATATATACAAAATGAAACAAATCTATTTCTATATTTTTAATGATTTTAGATTTTATACATCTATAGGTAAAATAATTTTTTCCCCCCATAGCAATGGGGCATTTAAATAAAAATGTTTTTCATCATAAATCCTTTTTGACAATTCTATAATCGGAGACTATTTCAGTAGGTCAATGTTAATGTCACACTGCCATCTGCTAACACAATTGAAATGAACATCCCTAGGAGACACATCTGGGTTGTTTGCAACCAGGCCCTTCAAACTTTGTGGAAGTATTTAATTGCCTATAGATTTATTATGCCCATATATAGTATATGCATGAGCTAATTTTTAACCTTGAAAATAAAAAAAATATTTTAGAAAGCTAAAACAAAAGAATATATTGAGAAAAATGAATGGTATATGATAATTATTCAAGCCATGCTGCATTGAAACAATACATAAAAATACATGTTATAGAAGAACTGTGTGCTATTAACTGTCCATTGCACTGTATCTAAATCATATATCAAAGAATACCATGTTATAGTGAGGGTTGATTGTATATTCAAAGTATAATTTATTACTTGAAACTGTGTAACATTTGCAATTGTTGTAGCTCCAGTTTTGTAATTTTAACAAAAGAGAGTTTGTAGCTTAGTTCTCTTGAGACATTGTATGTTGTAACAGACGTAGTGGCTTTTCCATCTCGTTATGTAAATACTGGAATTAGTAACCGCACAAATTTGTGATCGTTGTTCACTTTTTATTGTTATTGCTGCAAAGTACAAAAAAAAAAAAATTACGAAAAGAAAGTTGCTGCCTGTGAAATTAATGTAAGATAAAAAAAAAAAATATAAAAATAAAAAAAATATTAGTGTTCCAATGCCTTTTGTCTTGTATTGTTTTTGCTGTATTCATTGTATGGGTTTTATTATTATGGTTCTATTATTAATACATTCTGTTTGCTTTCAATCGAATATTATTTTTGTCATTCTTGATCATATCACAACATTTATTTGAAACATGGCTTCTTTAGATATTGTGTTATTAATTGTTGAGTGAATTTAAAAAAAAAAATGTAAAGAACAGTAAATATTTTAGATCTTGCACATTACATATACACAGAAATTTTTTTTTTAATTACTCAACTTGCTTACTTAAATTACTTATTATTTTTTATTACTTAATTTTTTAAAAATTAACTTTCACTTATTTTAATTCTGCTGGCAAAAGCAGAGGAAAAAACAAAAGTAAACTTAAAGTGTGTTTCGACTGGATACTAAAATTTCTGATAGAAAGCTGGTCAATCGGAAGCTTCAACTCCATGCCATTCATGCTTTCGGTTGTCTAATGTTCTGTGGGGTGGAATTTTAGTATCAGTGAAAAATCAACTTTTATATGCCAAAAACTCATGAAATCTTGTAATTTGCCTTATGTGTTTGAAATTATTTTAGTAGCTAATGAAAAATATTTGGCCTTTTTCACTGGTTATTAAATGAAGTTTCCTTTAGTAGCTCTTTATCCCCCGATCCGCTTCTTTTTTGTTCATTCGCATTGATTTGATGCAGCATCATTTTTAACGAATAAAAGATATCATTCCTCATTAAAAATGTAGATTTCTGGATTGGTCATTTGTCTTTGGAATCGGACCTGATCTTTAAATTCAATATAGGTTCTTTCACCATAAGTGAGCGTACATTTACTCAGGTTGTTGATATTCTTTTTTATAAAGGAAATATCACTATTAAAATGATTTATTTGATCATGGTTCAGCTCTGATGTGTATCTACAATTTGAAAAAGTGAATTTTTATTTGCATTGAAAATTAAGCAATGGAAGACAATCTAGGGGATGTTTTCAAGATCAGAATTTCAAGGAGTTGATTGATACCCTGATTTTCTATTCATTTTTCCCTTATGAGGATAAATGAAAACATTTCACACAATGCATACCTGCTAACAGTTCCGATAATCCTGCAGCAAAAATAATTATGAGTTTATCCATTAATTAATGTGTGTCTACAATTTGAAAAAGATAATTCTTATTTGCGTTCGAAGTTTAGTACTGAAAACAATCTAAGGGATACTTTGATATTCTATTACTTTTTTGCCCTATTAGGATAAATGAAACACGTTTCCTATAATGCTGCAACCACAATAATTATGAGTTTATCCATTAATTAAGATGAGGTTTCTTTTTCTATAGTTATACTCGCACATGCACAATCGGATTGATGTGATGATCGCCAACTTTACCGATCTTTTATTAAAATGTACAGATTTTTCATCGTTTTTACGACTGAAAAAATCAGATTTTAAAGACATTGAGATATTTAAAAGTTATTAAAAGCTAAAACTTTGCACCACATATTATTTTTATATACTGCAAAGATTTTTGAGCCTATTATATCTTTGAAAACCAATATGGCTTTTTTTTTTTCAAAACCTAGTTGTGAGGTTGGATTTATTAAATAAAGGAGTTAGTTTAAGAAGTGAATATTGCAAAAAAATTACTGATGAATCGGAACAAAAATTGGTAGGCATGACTATGATAGGCAGGACCGGATTTTCCTATAGGCTAACTAAGCTTCAAGATCAAGATGGGCCCACATTCAAATTGTTAGCAAAATTAGAATTACACTATTCTAAAAACAGTAAACACTAAAACACTGATTCGAAAATAAGGAGAAATTCTACACATATGATTAATAAGCAAACATAAAAATTTATTGGTTAAGATGAGCGCGTTCGGCTCATTGGATCTTTTCGTTTGTGTATATACTAGATTGCACCAAAGTATAGTTCATATGTTCACTGATTGCAACGGCAAATATTGACGTGCCTTATGCTACTAAGCTCTGGTTTGTTCTAGCATAAATAAAGTGCAGATTGATGTTAACATATATTCATTTAACATATTGATATATATCACAGTAATGATGTTTTTTATTATCTCTCATGTAATTTACAAACTTATAAATGGGAGGTGAAATGGCCTCTCATAAGTGGAATAGCCTAGGGCCTCTTTTCATCTAAATCCGGCCCTGATGATAGGGCAGCGGATTTTCACCTCCTGCCAGAGAGGATTGCATTGGCAGTTACAACAACTTTTAGAGAGCATGCTATGGGTGACAAGGCGACATGTAAAGCCGAACAAACGGGAGATAACAAAAAGATAAAGGCAAATGGGAGACGAATCTCGTTCGCGAACCAAAATCGGTTTGACCTGAACCTTACCAGAAAATCACAGATATCCGAATCTCTGCGACTAGAGTTGGTTTTTTCGCACTGACCAACTGTCACTCACAGCCAGAGATAGCGTAGGTTGTGTTTCGTTGTCAGACGGAGATACGGAAATAAGATAGCCTCGGGATTGACTCGACTCTTGCTCCTGTCTGGACGGAACTTAAAACATAAATCAATTTGTGAAACAAAAATAATATTTGATTTACAAAATTTTTCATGTGTCAGTCCACCAAAATAAAAACCAAAATCAGAGATTTGTTTGGTTTATAGCTCTAAGGTTTTTGATAAGGTTATAAAGGTTGATTTTTATATTTTTTTGGTTGATTTTTGCTCACTTTAGACTAATTAGACAAGGACCTACTGTTAAACGTGGATTCCCAGCCACTAACAGTAACCGAGTCACTAACACCAAGAATAGACTTCCAAACAACCATGCCACCGCTAGGAATCGAATCTGAAGCCGATGGTACCAATGGCCAATTGGCCATCAGGCCGATACCAAAATCACAGTAAAAATAGTAATACACAGAGAAGCTGAAGATCCGAAGTGATTGTTAGCTGCAACCTTGAAATGAGTATCATGAAAAATGTGCCTACATCAATAGATAAAGGACAAGCAGATGATGAACTCCAGAAGCAGATGATGAATGTACAAATACGAGATGAGGAACAAACCATCCAAGACATCAATAAAAATCCACGAAGAATGGATTAATATCCTGAAGATGTGTTATCAGAATGGAATTATGTATTGGTGGAATTCACTTTAAATTGTAGGTTCTGGTATAATTAGCTCTCGCGTGCATACAATGACCGTAGAGCGGGTAAAACCAAACTATCCCACTTGGTAGACAGCAACACCAAGTGGAATAGTTTGGTATCTTGAACCCATGTGGTTACGATAAAGGGTAAAAAGTGAGATTCTTTTTTTTCCTTGGTCAGGCGGCACTAAGACATGGAGTATCCAAAGGGAGAAGTCTGACTTTACCCCACCCTGCTATACCTCCGGGCACTAGGTGCTCATTTTAGTCGCCTTTTACGACATCCATGGTTTGCAATGGGTCTATTTTTGGACCCACATGGGGAGAGAATATGTACCTTCAGAATATTCTGTTTATTATACACATTGGACCATAAACTGTTGTTGATATTTTTATGATAGTGGACGTCACTACGGTATACACAACCCCCGAGAATTAATGTGGGAGGAATTAATACTTATCTAGAAAAATTTCTGGGGTTTTTGCCATGAATATAAAAAGTCTCGACAAACGCCAAGAAGTCATATTTTTGCCAATCAATTTACATGTTTTCAAAGGTGGGATTTAAGCTCATGCCGCCATTGTGCTCGTGCTATATCATCATTGAATAAAAATTCCTATTTGCTACTACTATTTATCTGTCAGTGGCATTTAAAGAAAAACCAATGCAATTTTTTTTTAAATAAACAGAATAATATCTCGTATTTTGAGCTATAAAGTTTTTAACTCCACATTTTATATATATAAATAAATAAAATCCAAGGAAATAGGATAAGAAAAGCAAATACAATAAACAAACAAATAAAAAAAAATCTCGCCATTTAAAAGTAACGTTTCTTTGGAAGCCCAATCTCTCTACAATCCGTCAAAAATTCGGTCGCGGGATAAATAACAAAAAATCAAAATAAAGAGCGGAAACTAAATGTGAAAATAATCGCCAATATTCGAGATATGAGCGCCAATCTCGCCGGGTAATGCCCGATACGTGAAGGTTTTCCTGAAACTCCCGAAACCGGACGGATTTATGTCCGGGAGATGGAATTCGGCGAAAGAAAAATAAATGGAAAGAGTTTCTAAGTGGCCGCTTTTCCCGAAATGGCAGATTAGGGCGAAAAATCTTTTTAATGTTTCTTTTTTGATTTGTGACACATTGTTCTGCCGAGAAGTCAGAAAATGAAAGGACTTTTATGGCGATAGCGTGTATTTGAATTGGGAGATTTTTTCTATACAACTTATTTTAAATTTCAATGAACTTATAATTTATACTGGAAATGTAAACTTCATTCAACTTAGAAGTATACTATTCTAATTAAATTTGAGCCTATGTTTTTAAAAGCAATTTTTACCAAATTTATAACCAACTTCCTTAAATTTTTTTTACTGAAATATTCATTTGTGGAGAATATTATGCTTTTTGATATGCCCAAACGAATAAAATTAAGTATTGTAAAAACATATGTTTGAGAATTGTTAAGCAACAGTGACAATTTTTTTTGAATAATTAGTAATAAATGTTTATAACTCAATTGGAAGGGGTACAGGTTTCCTGGAAAGTTAATTAATTGTCTGGAATAATTAGTAATAGATATTTATTTTGAAAAATGATGCTTAGAACTTATTTAGTAGACTTTATCATGCAAAATGGTACAATTTTCAGTTAAAAAGAGCTAAACAAGATAGGTGGAGCAATTAAAACATTGGAGCCGGAATGACGGATATGAGTCTGTTAAGACTCATCTCCAGAAATGCTGAGCGGCCAAGTGGCTAGCACTCTGGCATTTTTATACCACAGGCTTCAGATTCAAGTCCTGGTGGTTGGATTGAAAGTTTGTTAGTGGTTCGGAATCCACTTTAAACTGTAGGCCCCGGTCTGTTTAACCCTCGTGTGCACAAGATGACCGTAGAGCGACAAACCAAACCAATATCTAAAATAACTACTATTTATCTATCAGTGGCTTTTAAAGAAAAGCAATGCAATATATTTTTTAAATAAACAAAATAATATCTCTTATTTTGAGCTATAAACTTTTAACTCCACCTTTATATAAATAAATAAATAAATCCAAGGAAAAGTTATGTCCAAAGAAACGGGATAAGAAAAGCAAATACAATAAACAAACCCCAAAAATAAAAAAAATCTCTTTTTCTCGCTCGCCATTTAAAAGTAACGTTTCTTGGAAGCCCAATCTCTCTACAATGCGTCAAAAATTCGGTCGCGGGATAAATAAAAAAATAAAAATAAAGACCGGAAACTAAATGTGAAAATAATCGCCAATAGTCGAGATATGAGCGCCAATCTCGCCGGGTAATGCCCGATACGTGAAGGGTTTTTCCTGAAACTCCGAAACCAGACGGATTTATGTCCAGGAGATGTGAATTCAGCGAAAAGAAAAATAAATGGAAAGAGTTTCTAAACGGCCCGCTTTTTCCGAAATGGCAGATTAGGGGCGAAAATCTTTTTTAATATTTCTTTTGATTTGTGACGAATTGTTCTGCCGAGAAGTCAGAAAAGAATAGGACTTTTATGGAGATAGCGTGTACTTGAATTGGGAAAAATTTCATGGCAGAAAATTAACTATTCTGAGATTTCTTTTCTTTCTATACGTGCTACTTTAAATTTCAATTAATTTATAATTTACACTGGAATTGCAAACTTCATTTCAACTTAGAAGTATATTCTAATTAAATTTAAGCCTATGTTTTTAAAAAAAAACCAATTTTTATCAAATTTATAATAAACCTTCTTCACTTTTTTACTGAATTCAAAATAATGTAAATGTTCATTTGTCAAAAGCATTACCTTTTTTGACATGCCCAAACGAATAAACTTATTTCTTGTAAAAACGTATGTTTGAGATTTGTTAAGTAAGAAATATATTTTTTGGAATAATTAGTAATAGATGTTTATAACTCATTTAATAGGAGTATTTTTTATTTTTTTATTATGCAAAAGGGTGCATGTTTCACTAGAAGATTACTAATTGGCCGGAATAATTAATAATAGACATTTTTTGAAGGAATGATGCTTAGAACTTATTTAATAGACTTTATTATGAAAATGATACAATTTTCAGTTAAAAAGAGTTAAATAAGATAGGTGGAGCAACTTCAAACATTGTAACCGGAATGACAGATATGAGTCTGTTAAGTCTCATCTCAACGTATGCTGAGGGGCCAAGTGGTTAGCACTCTTGGCATTTGGTACTCCAGGTTCAAATCCTGGCGGTGGCATGGATGTTTGTTAGTGTTCGGAATCCACTTTAAACAGTAGGTCCCGGTCTGTTTAGCCGCGTATGCACAAGATGGCCGTAGAGAGACAAACCAAACCAATATCCAAAATAACTCTACTATATATCTGTCAATAACATTTAAAAAGAAAAGAAAAGCAATGCAATTTTTTTTTTTAAATAAACAAAATAATATCTTGTATTTTGAGCTATAAACATTTTAACTCCACATTTTATAAAAATAAATAAATAAATCAAGGAAAAGTTATGTCCAAAGAAATGGGATAAGAAAAGCAAATACAATAAACAAAACCCCAAAAAATAAAAATAATCTCTTTTTTGCTCGCCATTTAAAAGTAACATTTCTTAAGCCAATCTCTCTACAATCCGTCAAAAAAAATTCGGTCGCGGGAAGAAAAAAATCAAAATGAAGACCGGAAACTAAATGTGAAAATAATCGCCAATATTCGAGATATGACCGCCAATCTCGCCGGGTAATGCCCGATACGTGAAGGGTTTTCCTGAAACTCCCGAAACCGGACGGATTTATGTCCGGAGATGGGAATTCAGGGAAGAAAAATAAAGGGAAAGAGTTTCTAAACGGCCGCTTTTCCCGAAATGGCAGATTAGGGCGAAAATCTTTTTTTTAATATTTCTTTTGATTTGTGACACATTCTTCTGCCGAAAAGTCAGAAAAGGAAGGACTTTTATGGCGATAGCTTTTATTTGAATTCGGAAAAATTTCATGGCAGAGAATTAACTATTTTGAGATTTCTTTTCTTTCTGTACGTGGTATTTTAAGTTTCAATTAACTTATATTTATACAGACAATGCAAACTTCATTCCAACTTAGAAGCATATTTTAATTAAATTTAAGCCTATGTCTTTAAAATTAATTTTACCAAATTTATAACCAACTTTCTTAAATTTTTTTTTTTGAATTCAAAATAATGTTAAATATTCATTCTTCCTCCAGTGGATTTCTGGACACTGTGATATTTTAGGTAATGATCAGGTAGATTTGCTTGGCTAAGAAGGGCGCATGGATAGTCCAATAACCAATGCTTGCAATTCTTTTTTATTACATAAAATTATATCAAATACCAAATGAGACTTAGATGAAAGGCATTGCTCACTGCTCGTATCTCCTCGAGGAGTTGGAGGCATATTTTAAAACAGGGTATTTCGGACAAACCTCGCAAAAAAGCTGTCTCGGAATTTCGACTTGAGATGGGCCATGACTGCTTGGTAAGCCATCTGCACCGTATTGGCATTTTTGATAGCCGAAATTGCCCACTGTGTAGGAAAGACGAGATCATGGATAGGCACCATATAGCAGGATGCTCGGCCTCGCATGGAGTCTCTGAGGTGAAAAGATATTGAGTGCTAGAACTTTGCAGATGAGACATTGACTTTTTCTTTTATTGTTTTCTTTTTTTCTTGGGTGTATTTTACACTGTTTTGATCTCGTAAGAGCTTGTCATTTTCTCTTTGCCATTGGAAATTAAAAAAAAAAAAGTCTTCTAAAGATATATGTTCTAGAATTGTTAAGTAACAGTTGACGTTTTTTGGGATGACTAGTAATAGATGTTTATAACTCATTTCGTAGGTGTACTTTTTATTTTTATTATGCAAAATGGTGCAGGTTTCACTGGAAAATTACTAATTTGTCTGAATAATTAGTAATAGACATTTATTTTGAAAAATGATGCTTAGAACTTATTTAGTAGACTTTATCATGCAAAATGGTACAATTTTCAGTTAAAAAGAGCTAAACAAGATAGGTGGAGCAATTTCAAATATTACCTCCAGAATGACAGAAATGAGTCTGTCAAGTGTGAGTAACGGATGTTATCTCCACTGACGCTGATACACATTCGGTATCTTTTATAAGTTATGTCTAGAGGAGAACTTAAGGAATAATGTTCCATTCGTTAAAGACGATTTTGATTTCATGATTCGAGGAAGAAAAGGATCCACCATGCATTCCCACAAAATTGATATTTTAAACCTTCAATTGCAGCTTCAGTTTAATTGTGCTTTAAATGTTTTTATGTGCTTCATATGTTTAAGTTCTTTTGTTAAATTTTGAACTGTACATAAATGTATATGTTTTGTATTTTTGTCTTAATTTTCATTAAAGTTCAGTTGCAATATATATTTTTCTATTATCATTTAATTTGTAGTCAGGATCTCTAATCCGATAGGTATCCTGTCCTGTAGATGTCGGTTTAAAGGCCATTGTATAATTTCCTTTTTCAAACCGTAAAGTTCATGAATACATATCGGCATAGATACAATCTGTTTAGCTTCAATTATCTGGTTGCAAACCGCCTATCTTGGTTTGGAAACTTTATATCTAACTGGTCACCCTCTTATAAGACTTAAATTAGCGTAAATAAAATTACTTTTCAAAATGGGTTTTAAAATTCTAAAGCCTTTAATTCATATAAATTCTAAAGTTCAATAAATGTTATAAAAGCTTCAGTTCAGTTAACTGAAATATTTATAAACAAAAAGGGTGTCAACTGTTTTCTTAATAGGTTTTTATGAAAAATGTGTTCTTTGTTCAATATTTACCTCACAACTGATGCTATCCACTTTCGGAAAGAATTTTGTTCATTTTGACGGGAGTTCTTTTATTTCATCCAAGCAATCATGATGCATTTCCTTTTTCAATTAGCCGTTGAAGCATCATTGATGGAAATGGCTTCCCATTTCGTTTGCATTCATCATTCAATCTTTATTCAGGTGATTGTGACGGGTCTGCTGATTTTTTTTTTTCAGCTGTATCAAAAGCGAGTGACCCTCATGAAAAGTGAGATTATGCTTTTGCGTTGCTAGGGAAACAGATGAGGATATTGCGTAGGGATATCTTTGTTATTACTTATGTTTGTGGCGATTTGGCATTGAATGATGCAATTACGGGATTGCAATTTTTACGTGGTAAATCAAGTGATTCTAAAAAGTTTTGTCTAGCCTGTCACATCAACCATCCATAAGGATGATTGAGACAGGATTAATAACATATCGTAATTTTTACGATATGTTACGATATGTACGGGTGTTTAAAATAAGATTGCATTCGAATTTAGAAAATAGCGTAATGAAATTTGAGATTTGTTATGCACTTTTTTACATGATAGCTCAAGCGACTCTAAATATTTTGGTACAACCTATCACTAGGATGGTTGAGACAAGGATTAATAACGTATCGCATTTTTCTAACGTAAAAAAAAAAAAAAAAAAAAAAAAAATTGTAGACATTTAATGTTTTCAATAATTTAAATGGTAACAACGTGAAAATATTTATTTACGTTGTAAATCAAGCATTGCATTTTTTTTTTTTACATGTTGGATCAAGCGATTCTAAATAATTTGGTCCAGCCTGTCACCCAATAGTCCATAAGGATGGTAGAGACAAGGATTAATAACGTATCGTAATTTATATTTTGGTCCAAACTGTCACACCAATCGTCCACAAGGACATTTGGGACAAGGATTAATAACCTATCGTAATTTTTCTAATATAAAAAATTTTCAGACATTTAATGTTTTCGATAATTTAAATGTCTAATAAAAGCTCCTTCTAAGTTTTCAACTAACTGACTCATCTATGCACAATTAAGCAATAAAATTGAATATACATATAAATAAGTCAACTGGTTTGATTCTTAGCATGGGGTAAATCTTCCTTTTAGTTTTTCATTGTAATTACTTTTAATTTGTAAATCTATTTTCAGCATTCTTGATATTTTTAATTGAATTCATTTAAAAAAATATTTCTGAATATGGAGAATTACACTGAAGTGACAAAAGTCATGGGATACCTCTTAATATCGTGTCGGCCCTTCTTTCGCCCGGCGAAGTGCAGCAACTCGACGTGGCACGGACTCAACAAGTCGTTGGAAGTCTTCTGCAGGAATACTGAGCCATGCTGTCTCGATAGACGTCCATAATTGTGAAAGCGTTGATGGTGCAGGATTTTGGGCACGAACAGACCTCTCGATGATGTCCCATAAATGCTCGATGGGATTCATGTCGGACGATCTAGGTGGCCAGATCATTCGTTGGAATTGTCCAGAATGTTCTTCAAACCAATCGCGAACAGTTGTGGCCCGGTGACATGGCGCATTGTCATCCATAAAAATCCCATTGTTGTTTGGGTACATGAAGTCCATAAATGGCTGCAAGTGATCTCCAAGTAGCTGAACATAAGCATTTCCAGTCAATGTTCGATCCAGTCGCACCAGAGAACCAAGTCCATGCCATGAAAAAATAGCCCACACCATTACGTAGCCACCACCAGCTTGAACAGTGCCTTGCTGACAGTTTGGGTCCATGGCTTCGTGGGGTCTGCGCCACACTCGAACCCTACCATCAGCTCTTACCAACTGAAATCGTGACTCATCGGACCAGGCCACGGTTTTCCATTCATCTAGGGACCAACCGATATGCTCACGTGCCCACGAGAGTCGCTGCAAGCGATGTCGTTCTGTCAGTAAAGGCACTCGAGTCGGTCTTCTGCTGGAATAGCCCAAGAAAGCCAAATTTCTCCGCACAGTCCCTTGTACGTCCCACATTGATTTCTGCGGTTATTTGACGCAGTGTTGCTTGTCTGTTAGAATTTACGACTCTTTGCAGACGTCGCCGGTCTCGGTCGTTAAGTGCAGGCGGTCGACCACTGCGCTGTCCATGGTGGGATGTTATGCCTGAAATTTCATACTCTCGGCACACTCTTGACACAGTGGATCTGGGAATGTTGAATTCCCTAACGATTTCCGAAATGCCATGACCCATGCGTCTAGCTCCAACTAACATTCCGCGTTCAAAGTCTGTTAATTCCCGTCGTGCGGTCATCATCACGTCAAAACCTCTTCACATGAATAACTTAAGAAATGAAAGCTCTGAGAAAGCACTGCGCATTTATACCTGTTCTACGCGATGCTACTGCCATCTGAAAATTTGCATATTGCTGTCCCATGACTTTTGTCACTTCAGTGTATAAAGTTATAACAAATTATCGAAAAACTATCACATATTTTTTGAATGACACAATATTAAAAAGTTGAAATAATTGCTTCTCATTTTTTTTATGGTTTTTTTCCCCGACTAGTTGACGCAGCTTTACTGGCCAATAAAACTCAGTTGAAAAAAATTATTTAATTATGAATAAAATAAGTTGAAACAAATTATTTAATTATGCATAAAATAAGCCGAAACAAATTATCGAAAAACTATTAAATATTTTTGAATGACGCAATATTAAAAGTTCAAATGATAACTTCTCATTTTTTATGGTTTTTCCTTTCACTAGTTGATTAAGCTTAAAACTTTTCGACGTTAACATTTTTATTTCTGCAAATATTCATAAATCTATATTTTTACAAAACTAAAACATGCTTATAAACAAAAAGCAGTAAATTGACTTTTCTTTTTGAACCGACGAATACAGAATCTAGGCGGAAAAGTAGCTTCCAAAATAAATCTCGATTCCTGACAGTGGAGATAGCAGAGCGCAATCATAACGATAGTGGAAAAAAGGAAGAAGTTTCGAAGGGAAGTCGGCGATCTTTGAGCGAGATTGCGGTCATTGGCTGTCAATTGACCGTCTGACAGAGATAGATGCCCGGTGTCACGTGACACCAACACAACGAATAATCTCGAACCGCTGTTGTCATGGCAACAGCGATCACTCCGCTCTTTTTTTTATTGCTTATTTATTTTTTTCTATGTCTCCTCCATTTTTTTTTTTTTATCTATTAAGAAGAACCTTGTAAAAGGGAATTAAGGACTGTCCCGCAAAGTGTCGGCGGAATTAATTTTCGATGACAAGAAGTTTTTTTTTTTTTTTTTACGTGTAGAAGATTCATCGCTTTTGATTTGAAGTGTTTAGAACTTTGTAACGTATGTAAAAACAAATTTGAAAATTGTTTTTGTTAAGAGTAGAGACTTTGATTTATTTTATCAAGTAGGCTGGCTGTGATAAATAATGAATTGGAATTTTATTATTAGTTTTCTGTTGCATACGCAGGTTTCTGGTGGCAATCCGTTCTATATTCCTGAATTGACTACTGTGTCCAAAAAAGTAAGACCAATTTTTAATTTAAAATTCCCGGGACTTATGTAATTTCAATTTTTTTCTTTTTTTAAGTTGCTGGCACTGTCCTTGAACATCTCTGTGAAATTTCACGTCAAAATATTCATTAGTGTTTGAGTTACACTGGGTTTTGTGAGATGCCGTAACTGATTCCGGCGATTTTTAAAATGTCTGAATTAATTGAGTAAAGAATTTGCATTCAATTTTGTTTGCGGAAAAGTACAGAATGTTGCAGAAGGCATTCTGTGAGCATTCCTATATTGGAAAGAAATGTTTAGAAGTGGTACAAACAGTTCAGAGAAAGGCAGAGAAAGCGTTGAAGACGAAGAGCACTCTGGTCGACCATCCCCTCAACGAACGAAGCTCAGATCCAAAAATTAAAGATTTGGTACTTGCAAACCGTCGATTTACAATTAGAAACCTTGCTGACGATGTTGAAATTTTAAAAGGATCGGTCAATTCCACTTTGGGCCTCAAACGCGTCCAATCTCGATTGGTACCGAAAAATTGAATACGCCAGCTCACACTGCACATTCTTTGTTACTGTTTCGCCAAAAATGAAGCTCATATCGTTCCACAACCGCCGTATTCCCACCGTGCTACTTCTGGCTATTCTCTAAACTCAAAAGACCACTCCGGGACACGGACACTTGAGTCGACTGAAGAGATTCGTTATGGGGAGGAAATGTCTTTCATGAGGGATATTAATTGCAATAAAAATAATTAATTTTCGAGGGCAAGAAGATTTTCATGTGAAGTTTTTTTACTTCTTTTTTTTTTTTTTTACCGCAGAAGATTCATCGCTTTTGATTTGAAGTGTTTAGAACTTTTTAACGTATACGAAAACAAATTTGGTGTTTGTTTTTGTTAAAAGTAGAGACTTTGATTTATTTTATCAAGTAGGCTGGCTGTGATAAATAATGAATTTTTAGTTTTATTATTAGTTTTCTGTTTTGAAACACAGAGGTAATCCGTTCTAGATTCGTGAATTTATACTAAACAGGATATACAAGAAAAAAGATTTTCTATACGGAATGAGAAATTGATTAATCCGTTTTCATACAAAAAAAAAAAAAAAAAAAAAAAAAAAAAAAAAATTATTGCTATTGATGGTGTTTAATAAACTAGTTTAAACATCGCTTTGTTGTCGTTCTAATGCAGCAAGCAATAGATAGATAGTTAATATTTATGCCATAAGCAAGGGCTGCATCGACGTTACTCATTTAGCACTACCCAGGAGGCATGTGTAGTTTGAAGACATGCTACGGACATGAGTAACACTACCTCCCACAACGCTCTAAGATCATATTAGACGGGACCTACGGCTTAAAGTGGATACCGAACCACTACAAACATCCATGACACCGCCGGGACTCAAACCCGAAACCTGTGGTACTGAGCGCCAGCCAATACCAGCCATCAGGCCCCTCTATTCCTTTTCGTTTTCTTATCATCATCTTTAATTTGTAAATCTGTTTTTAGCATTCTTCATATTTTTAATTGAATTAATTTTAAAAATATTTCTGATCACGAAAAGTATAAAGCGAAAACAAAATGTTGAAAAAAAAAACTGTTAAATATTTTTGAATTATGCAATATTAAAAAGTTCAAATGATTTTTCTCATTTTTTATGTTGTTTTCCCACTAGTTGAGTCAGCTTAAACCATTTCTATATTAAAATTTTTATTTCTGGTCGTTTTTCTGCAGATATTCATAAATCCATATTTATAGCAAACTAAAACATGTTCACAAGCAAAAAATCAGTAATTTACTATTTTTCTTTTTCAACTGACGAATACAGAATCAAGGGTTGAAAAATAACTTCCAAAATAAATCTCGATTTCTGACCGTGAAGATAGCAGAGCGCAATCATAACAATAGTGACAAAAAGGAAGAAGATTCGAAGGGAAGTCGGTGATCTTTGAGCGAGATTGCGGTCATTGGCTGTCAATTGACCGTCTGACAGAATAGATGCCCGGTGTCACGTGACCCAACACAACGAATAATCTCGAACCGCTGTCATGGCAACAGCGATCACTCCGCTCTTTTTTTTATTGCTTATTTATTTTATGTCTTCTCGCACATTTTTTTATCTATTAAGAAGAATCTTGTAAGAGGGAATTAAGGACTGTCTTCCGAAGTGTCGGTGGAATTAATTTTCGATGACAAGAAGATTTTTTCTTCTTCTTTTTACGTGTAGAAGATTCATCGCTTTTGATTTGAAGTGTTTAGTACTTTGTAAAGTATACAGAAATAAATTTGGGTTTTTGTTAAAAGTAGAAACTTTGATTTATTTAATAAATAATATTTGATAAATAATGAATTGGAGTTTTATTATTAGTTTTCTGTTGCAAACACAGTGGTAACCCTTTCTAGATTCGTGAATTTATACCAAACAGGATGTATACGATGATGTTAATCCGTTCTCATGAAAAAAAAAAAAATCCTATTGCTATTGATAGAGTTTAATAAACTAGTTTAAATGCTGCTTTGTTGTCGTTCTAATGCAGTAGGTAATAGATAGACAGTTAATATTTATACCATAAGCAAGGGCTGCACTGCTGTTACTAATTTAGCACTACCCAGAGGACACGAGTAGCTTGTAGTTATGCTACGGACGCGAGCAACACTTCCTCGCTCTACGATCCTATTAGACAGGGATCTACGGTTTAAAGCGGATTCGAACCACTACAAACATTCATGGCACCGCCGGGAACCGTGGTACCGAGCACCAGCCATTTGGCCATCAGTCCCCTCTGTTCCTTTTCGTTTTTGTTGTCATTACCTTTAATTTGTAAATCTGTCTTCAGTTTTCTTGATATTTTTAATTGAATTAATTAAAAAAAATATTTCTGATTACGGAGAATACAGATATTTTTGAATGACACAATATTTTTTTCTTTCTAATGCAGCTAGCAAACAGACAGTTTAGTCTTGGATGCCATAAGCAAGGGCTGCACTGTTGTTACTCACTTTGCATTACACAGGGGAGCGTGTAACTTGAAGATAAGCCACGAACGTGGAGTAACAATGCCCCCGCAACGCTCTACGATCCTATTAGACCGGGACCTACGGTTTAAAGTGGACACCGAACCACTACAAGCATTCATGGCCCCGCCTGGACTCGAACCCGAAACCTGTGGAACCGAGGCCACAGCGCTAGCCACTCGGCCATTCAGGCCGAATGACACAACATTAAAACGTTAAAATGATTTCTTCTCATTTTTTATGTTTTTTTTCTCTCCACTAGTTGACTCAGTTTAAATCTTTTCCATGTTAAAATTTTTATTTCTGTAAATATCCATATTTTTACCAAACCAAAGCATGTTAATAAGCAAAAAAACAAATAATTTGCCATTTTTCTTTTTGAACCTGACGAATAGAATGAAGGGGGAAAAGTAACTTTCAAAATAAATCTCGATATCTGTACCGTTGAGATAGCAGAGCGCAGTCATGACGACAGTGGCAAAAGGAAGAAGATTCGAAGGAAGTCGGCGATCTTTGAGCGAGATTACGGTCATTGGCTGTCAATTGACCGCCTGACGAAGATAGATGCCCGGTGTCACGTGACCCAACACAACGTATCATCTCGATCCGCTGTCATGGCAACAGCGATCACTCCGCTCTTTTTTATTGCTTATTTATTTTTTTATGTCTTCTGTCATTTTTTTAATCTATTAAGAAGAATCTTGTAAGAGGGAATTAAGGACTGTCTCCCAAAAGTGTCAGCGGAATTAATTTTTGATGACAAGAAGATTTTTTTTTTCTTTTTACGCGTAGAAGATTCACCGCTTTTGATTTGAAGTGATTTAGAACTTTGTAGCGCATACAAAAACCAATTTGGTTTTTTGTTAAAAAGTAGAGACTTTGATTTGTTTTTATCATGTATGTTAGGTTGGCTGGGATAAATAATGAATTGGAGTTTTATTATTAGTTTTCTGTTATAAGCACAGTGGTAATCCGCTCTAGATTCGTGAATTTAAAAAAACAGGAGGTATACAAAAGTATTTTATATACGGAAGGAGAAATTGATTTATCAGTTCTCATGCAAAAAATTCTATCGCTATTGTTTCAATGGATTTCAATAAACTAGTTTAAACACTGCTTTTTTGTTGTAATAATTCAGCAGGCAATGGATAGACAGTTAAATCTTTATGCCATAAGCAAGGGGTGCATCGACGTTACTCATTTAGCACTACCCAAGAGGCATGTATAGCTTGAAGATATGCAACGGGCGCGAGTAACACACAACGTTCTAAGATCATATTAGACAGGACCTACGGCTTAAAGTGGATTCCAAACCACTACAAACATCCATGGCACCGCCTGGACTCGAAGCCGAAACCTGTGATACCGAGCGCCAGTCACTCGGCTATCAGACCCCTCTGTTCGTTTCCTTTTTTCATTATCATTACTTTTAATTTGTAAATCTGTTTTTAGCATTCTTGATATTTTTAATTAAATTAATTTTAAAAATATTTCTGTTTATGGAGAAGTATAAAGCGAAAACAAATTGTCGAAATATTTTTGAATGACACAATATTAAAACGTTAAAATGATTGCTTCTCATTTTTTTCTTCAACTAGTTGATTCAGTTTATAACTTTTCTATGTTAAAATTTTTATTTCGGTATTTTTCTGCTAATATCCGTAAATCGATATTTATAGCAAACTAAAATATGTTTATACGCAAAATAAACACATATGCAAACTAAGCACATATGCAAAATAAACACAAAATGCAATAATTGCCTTTTCCTTTTGAACTGATGAACACAGAATCAAGGCGGAAAAGTAGCTTCTAAAATAAATCTCGATTTGTGACCGTTGAGATAGCAGGGCGCAATCATAACGACAGTGGAAAAAAGGAAGATTCGAAGGGAAGTCGGTGATCTTTGAGCGAGATTGCGGTCATTGGCTGTCAACTGACCGTCTGACAGAGATAAATGGCCGGTGTCACGTGACCCCAACACAACGAATAATCTCCAACCGCTGTCATGGCAACAACGATCACTCCGCTCTTTTTTTTTATTGCTTATTTCTTTATGTCTTCTCGCACATCTTTTTTTATCTATTAAGAAGAATCTTGTAAGAGGGAATTAAAAGGTCTGTCTTCCGAAGTGTCGGTGGAATTAATTTTCGATGACAAGAAGATTTTTTTCTTCTTTTTACGCGTAGAAGATTCACCGCTTTTGATTTGAAGTGTTTTAGAACTTTGTAGCGTATACAAAAAAATTTGGTTTTTTGTTAAAAGTAGAGACTTTGATTTGTTTTATCAAGTAGGCTGGCTGTGATAAATAATGAATTGGGGTTTTATTATTAACACAGTGGTAATCCGTTCTAGATTTGTGAATTTTTTAGAAAACAGGATGTACACTACAATATTTTTATACTGAAAGATAAATTGATTACATGTGTACTGACACATGTAAAAAATTCTATGGCTATTGTCATCAATGGAGTTTGATAAACTGATTTAAACACTGCTTTGCAAAATATATAAATATAAAAGCAATCAGATGCAAGTCGTATTCCAAATAAAATTTTTTTCCCTCCAAACAAGACGTACATAAGTTGCACGTATTCCGAATTAGACGAATAGGAAGTATTTATATAGTCCGACTACTTATCGCGGGTAGAAAATGACTAACATACAAGTCTGACGGATTCAAAAACAGAGGTATATAGCGGAGGAAATGTCTTTCAGGAAAGATAATTTTTTTTAATTGCAATAAAGAGAATTCAATTTTTAATAATTGAAATTTAAGATTACACGATATTTTAAAAAATAGATGAAAAAAAATCCACATTAGTTAATATAGTTTTTTTTTTTTCTTTCAAAGCAGCTTTCAAGCTTTGTGGTAGGTATATCTGGCTAGCATCCCTAACAATTAATCGATTCGTCCGTTTCTACCGTTAAATTGTATGTTTACCATTCCACGCATTATTAAATTTATTTGCTTTAAATGAAAATACTGTTGTGCTGTAGAAATATGCCAAAAGTACAATTATTAAAAGTATCACCAATTTGGCAACTTTGGCGAAATTAATCGGAGAGCAAAAGACAGCTATTATACCTACCGCGTAATGACAACATTTTTGTTTGGTAATTAAATAATTAGTTCCAATGCTAAAAAAATTCTTTTATATTTCATTAAGTGCACTTTAGTTGACTAAATAGTTGACAGACAGCTCAGTTTGAAAAAGAATTTTAAACAAAGTTTATACACTCCTTCAGAAATTAAAATGTAAACAAAGGAAAAAAAAAAGAAGTAATATATATATAAAAAAAATTTAAAGTCAATTCCTACTTTTTTTTTCACTATATTATATTTTTTTTTCCACTATATTCCACTAAATAATTTTCATTCATTTTTTTTAAGTTTATATGGCGCCATCTATTGGCAGATATGTGCAACTTAAATCTAAAAAAAACTAAAATGAATTAATTAAATTTAATGAATGAATTAATATTTGAAAAACCTGCATTAACATCGTCTAATCCCTACAAATTAAAAAAATGTATTTGAACTCGAGTGAACGAATCAAAAGTATTTTATGAACGATTGAAAATTTGAACAAGATATATACAGGGAGAATGTGAGCTAATAGAAGGAATTGAAAAAAAAAAGACCAAGAAAACGTTTTTGAGTTCATCCGATATTGAATGAAAATTTATTAGTGGCCAGTATTACAAATTGTTTGAAGAAGCATCTAGATAATTTTTTTAATTATTTCAGCAGGAATAAATAGAGCTTTAATAACATGTTGACAGAAGTTGGACAATTTTAAACGCTATAACCTGTAAAAGAGATCTTTTTTCAATTCCAGTAATAAAAAATCTTTGTTGTGAATGATCAAATTCCAAAATCTCCCCATGCTGTTTGCTGTAAAAATCTCCCCATGCTGCACCAGTAAAATAATGTTGGTTTAGAATGCCGGATATGTAGATGATTCAGTAATATCTATAGTGTACTGATAGAGCCATTATTTATAGTTCACCCCGATTTTGAACAAACATTCCCAAGCAAGACTTCTGGAGCGCTTGTCCTTTTCTTTCTCCTTGTCTCAAAAATTTTTTGTCCTATGGATCACCGTGTTCATCATTGAAATAAACATGATAATTATTCTTTTGGCTTCATTCGTCACATTTGGAGACTGGTTTTCGTGTTCAAAAACTCAATCAGCTAATCGTTAAGGTACTTTGATCCAGAATGAAGAACCTGATACCAAATATAAGACTGTTCCAACAACGGGTATTTGACATATTTTTCCTGGTGAACGTTACTTCAATGAGCTGAAATTTCTTGGAACGTCTAATGGGTTCGAATTTTGTTTTTCAACAACCCAACGGAAGGATATCTTTTTAGTTATGAATTTATCGTGGCTGTCCTCATTATAGACATGAGAACTTTCTGTTCTGCTTCATTTGCCGGGTTTCGAACCTGCTCTTTAATTAAGAAACCCAATTTACTTGGCACCTTGATATTTCGGCGTCAGAAAACAACATTAACCAGCCATAGTTGTGTGTTAATTCCAAAGTGGTCAACGATCAAAAAGTTTAGCGAATACCAGCGGAATCAAATGTGAAAAAGCGCAACTTGTCCATTGTGTTCGAACAATAGGGTTGGTCTGCCGCTCTATGGCCATTTTTGCACACTTTGGGTTAATTAGGAGCGGGACCTACGACTTAACGTGGATTCCGAACCATTCATAAGCATCCATGCCACCGCCAGGGATTCAAACCTGAAGCCTATGTACCAAAGGCCAGAGCGTGAGCTAGTTGGTCATCAGGGTCGCTCTAGCAATGGGAAAAATTCAATGTTTCTAAATGAAAAAAAAATTAAATTAATAGAATTTATGCTCACATTTATAGTTAAAAAAGAAGTTTTCTTTTTTTTCTCTCCACATAAAAAGGAATCTCGAGTTATTTAAGTTGAGAAATTGAAAGTTATTTGACCCAGTGGTTTTAGATTTTTTTTTTTTAAATCTTTTTTCCTAAGTCTAATGAAATTGGATGACGTGGTCAACTTCAATTCTTTTTAGTTCATCTGTGAAAATAGTCTTAAAGAATTTTAAATGAAAAAAACTGTGTAGACGCTGACTTTATTTCAGAAAGAAAAGAAAGGATTTTACAGTAAAAAAACCCCACCTTTCTAAAATAAATAAAAGAAATTCTGCTCTTTGTTCTAATTTGGAATCAGAAAAATAAAATAAAATAGTCTTTTTGTGGAAAATGCCATTTTATTTTGTGAGCGAAGTTAGAGAAAAAAATAATCTCTAATATATTTGTATTATCAATGATTTAAACCAGGGGTGGCCAAACCCGCGCCCCGCCTTGAACATTTTTCTGGCCCGTGAGATTTATCCCTTTTAGACAATATATTTATTTTATAATGGTAGTAGTCAAAACCAATGTATTAAAAAAATACATTATTACATCCATATATTCAAAAATTAACTATCGAAATAATGAGAAAAAAATTAACTTTGATTTTAAAATAATATTCTTGCTGAAACAAATATCGCACTAGTAAATTAAATATTTTTTAATGATTTCTTTTTAATTTCATTTATATTTATATATTTATTATACTTCATTTTAGTGTTACATACTTTATAATGTGTGTTTAGTATCATTTATATTATCTATATTTACATGTGAGATTAATAGTAAACACAATAATAAAAACTCATTATGTTTCAATTTTTCCTCCAAAAAAAAATGTCTATGGTCTAACTCTAATATGAGATATATATAATTTTACATGCGGCCCATTGAGTTATGATGCCTTTTCCAAAGTGGCCTTCAAGATCATCTGGGTTGGTCACTCCTCTGATTTAAACAGAAATT